>JBBPMQ010000010.1:80411-147146 GCA_038090375.1 Boletus rubroflammeus
CCACCGCGCCGGCCCGCGGCACCCCGGGAGGCGCAGGGGGGGCGGGGGGGGTGGGGGGGGGGGGGGGGGGGGGGGGGGGGGGGGGGGAGAGCTGCCGCGCTGGACGGACTGGATTGTAAATGCGCTCGCTTAACTCGATCACACCGCGGCCCTCTCCTCGTGCCCTTGATTCGAATTCTTTTTTTCCATGCCATTTTAAACCTCCTCCGTCGCTCCAGCTCATCGCTCAAGTCCTCCCTTCCTTCCCTTCTCCTTCCACATGCCGAACAAGCTCGAACCTGGCCATTCCCCCCCAGACGACAAGTCCGAATGCAAGGACCGCATCGACGATCCTGTCGCCCGCATATCCGATATTGCCCTCCGCAAAAAGAAAAACGCGGATGCGCAGGCCGCCTTCCGCCAGAGGTGATCCTGATGCCCTCCCCCCTCCCCTGTTCTCTGATCGCATCCTCGTATAGGCGCGCCAATTACATCGCCACCCTCGAGGAGACAGGTCAGCACCCCCCCCTGTTTCCTCCATATATATCCCCGCTCACGATCTCCCTCCCCAGTCACCTCCCTCGAGTCCGTCGTCCTTCAACTCCAGGACTCCTGTCGCGAGGCCCGCCAGGAATCCGGAGAACTCAGGCAAGACAATGCCCGTCTCAAACACGAGTTGCGCGAACGTGAAAAGTTCTGGAGAGCACTTTGGCAAGCACGCAAGACGGGACAGGCGCCCGAGTCCGATGACTTGCCCCCACTCCCCTCCGCCTTCTCCACGCATACACCGCCTAATATCATTCACAATCGCCTCCCCACCTCGCACGGTAGCCACTACAGTGACGACGGCATGGGTTTCCAGACAAGTGACGACGCTGCATCTCTGTGCAATGGCGCATACGGCCCTCATCCGAACCACAGTTATTCAGCGCAATCCCCATCCTTGTCCTATCCTGGTGTTGATACCGATCATCTTCCAACCGCTGCCCCGCAACTGGGAGGTAACCGCGTTTCAAAGTTTGGCCAGTATCCCTATCCCGTTCAGACGATGAACCGTGATGCAGCGTGGGTCCAAAACGTCCCCCAAACGTCCTCCTCCAGTGGTAAATTCCATCACACGGCCGATCTTATCATCCCTGACCTCATTTACTAGGGTCCCCCACGTTGACCTCGCCCGATATGTATGTGAATCGCTCTTTCGTAGACGAACAGAAAGCACCTTTGAATCACTTGGAAACAACCCCTTACCTTTTCCCGGGGAGCCGGTCGATATCACCAACCACGTCAACACCACCTTCTTCATCCACCGCGTCATTGACGTCACCATTTCAGTTCACTTTTCCTCCAGAAGGTTCAATCGGTCAAGAAAGAACAGAGTTTGACTACCGCAGGCACTCGAGTGCCCACGGCGCGGAAGTTACACTTCACGGTGGAACGGCCGATATCTCGATACCTGGCGCTGGAAGTGATGGCGTACGATACAGGATCGGTCCTAGGCGAGCGAACTCTGGTCCGGAACGCCCACTGCTTCCTGCTATACCTCACTTTTCTGGCAGTGATAATGGCTCCCCGCACGAACGAGGAAGCAGCGAGGGGGAGTCAAACTCTTACTCTCAGCTTCCTAAATTGCGACCACGCCGTGGTCTCGATAGGGAGTCGCGGTCACCCTCTCCTGGTGCTCCACCTATTTCCGGCACCCTGGCGGTGATCAAAGCACAAGCATTTGGAGCGTTACGGAGAACGCGGACACGCACAAAGAAGTCTTCGGAGGGTGCGGCGAAGGTGGCAATGGAGGTACTAGAAGCAAGAGGTATTGGGATGGGAGTGGTTGCCGGCTCCAAGCGACCACGTTTGCATAATGATGACCCTGACATGGAATGACTGGGCCACAGGACCAACACACAAAATTGACGACAAACGATATCCTATTGTGCATCTCTCAGTCTTCGGTTGGACACAGACTGAAAGCTACTGTCTTACTAACTCTACTTAGTATGTTTGCCTATTTCTAATCACCTGTCACATATAGTGTTGCATGTAATATGATACCTTCAATGTACAACAGTCACCGTTAACATATCTGTGCAAACGCAACGTCTGTTCCCTTTTACTCGTCGGAGATACACCGGTGGTTAGTGAGACACATTCAAAGATCTGTTCGTGGCCGCGGACAAGGTACCTGGGCGGAAATTTAACATGCAGAGGCTATCCATTGGAGGAAGGTGGTGACGATCCTATTCCCATCGGTGCGTTGACCACGCTCACTATGGTTAAATCCAATTTAGTCTTGGAATGGCGACATCCCACGGCCCTCTGATTTCGCTGGAGAAGCATAGATATCAAAGGGTGGCAAACAACGTGAAATTATTGGGATAACGCACTTTTTGTATTTTTGCGCCCAGACAAGCACCCCTGGAGCAATAAAAGTTACTGCGATATAGACGCCTGTCATCATGATGGCTATAGGCGTCGACAAAGGTGTGACGAGGATGAGTGACACTGCGGTGATTGATAACGTCACCAAAGCTTGCAGCGCTGTCGAAATACCCTGTGAATCCGTCCAACGTTACCGGCTCATCGCAGTGACAAGAGAAGGGAATCGTTTACCCAAAATCGATGACGCAATAACGGAAACAGGGCAAACAATTGCACAGCAAAGAGAACAAGTGAAAATACTGACAGGTCGTCAGGCAAACGTGAGGCAAGAACAACGGACGATGACATCGCCGCGTTCATGGATAAGACGGACGTTAGCCTGTTGGCTGTGAGGATTGAATCAGTTTCACAAAAGAGCCGACTACAGGCCTTTCCTGAGTAAATGATCCGGATCTCATGCAGCTATAATCGGCCAGGAGTGTGTTCAGAAGAAAGAGGCATGCCGACAACGCCCATATGGTGTCCGACGAGGTTGCAGCCGTCAACGTTCTCAGGACGGGGGCGAGACCCATGAGAGCAAGGAGGACCAACAATGATGACTTGAATGCCTTTGAGCCTAAGAAGGACGGCCCTTCAGTGAGAGGCTGGAATCGATGTAGCGTGACGAACGGTTTGACGGCACAAGGCTAGGATCGGAACTATGGAGGATCTCCCATACGCCATATCCAAGCACAGAACAAGTCACCGACATCCACAGCAACACGCGAGCGTCAAGCGTGCGTTCCTTGAGTCTCACGAAGATCGCGAGGAAGGCGAAGACCGTTCCAAGATGCTGTGTGATTGCGCAGCACAGGAAAACCAGCGGCCAGTAACTGTATGGCGTGAAGTTGGCTGGAGGACATTGTTAGCGATCAACTTTGTGACTCGCGGCAGCTCCACTGACGGTTTCGCCGCAAGGCGGATAGGAATGAATTTGGTGGTATGAAATTGTCAGGGTATGGACACCTCTCCCAAAGGACTCTCCTCCACCGAGAGGTCGTTTCAGTTTGAACGGGTAGGCCCCCCGCAGTGCGTGAATGGGTAGTGTCTGGCACCATACGAGTTCCAGTGTCGTCCAACGGGCGTATCTCGTCCTACAAGCAAGGGGTTCAAGCCCGAGTGCGTCACACGACAGACCGAGCCTGACACTGCCACGTAGTAGTGCTCTATGTTCGGCCAAGCCCCATGATGAGTCGATTGCTCCTCGGAATTGTCACGACGGCACATCCCTGAGCAATGACCAGCGATCAAACGGAGCTCTGAGTAGCTTTTGAATGAACTTTTTTGTCAAAGGCGGCGTCAGATATCCACTGATCTCGATCATGGGAAAGAATATAAACATGGTATTCGATGTCCAAGTAACATTAAATAAACGTGTTACAGCCTCGTGGGTTCACCGGCGGTCCGCTCGACTGAAAAGGAGAAGCTCAGATAACCCCGAGGGGTGAATCAATGAATCCCACTCGGAATGAAATGGATTCGTGCTTGCTGATGGTGCCGGTTCCGATAGAAATTGAAAGGTGTCCACGGCGATCATATTCCATGAAGCACGAGAAAACCTGATGGCCAGGGATGAAAGGCGCTCTAATACATCGGCCCACATGCCAGACTCACCGCTGGGGTTGACATCGACAAAGATTTCATACAATTTTTAGTCCCACTGCGATGAAATTGATGAAAAGAGGCAGGGAATAGTCAAATCAGATTCCCACTGACCACAAGTGGTTCTTCTTGCCTCGATGCAGGCACAGGTTTAGCCGACTTCGATGCTTCGAGCTGGGCTGCGAGACGACCCCGCTTCGGATTCGACGCATGAGTTCCGCGTGCTTGTGCCTAATGTCGAGAGAGACCTGGTGAATCGTCTCCAGAAAGGCGAACTGGTGTGCTTACCGATTTCAGTCTCCTCTCAGCGGCTTCTGCAGCTGCGGCACGGGCATCGGTGGTACTTTGCTGATTCTGCACATTTGAGGATGACGCAGCGCCTCCAGAGCCAAGCACTTGGTGACTGCCGGAATGACTACCGGGTCTCGAACAGAGCGAACCCATGGAACACAATAGCAAGAAATATCTAGCGTCAACGGTGCAGGCTCGGCTGAGGGTACACCCGCCACTACGAGTGGCTCTGCTCTGTGCTGGGTCTCACGTTTTGTCATGCGCGTTTGCTGCGTATGTACCTCGTTTATTCCTTGCTGCGCTCAGATAAGAAAACCTGCATGTTCATTCCGAATACAGCAATTTGGATCGTCGGCCGTGAACTCGTGTTCGATATATATATACGTCGCAGGCGTGCTGCAGCGTTGGACGTCCAAGTCAGATACAGCAAACACCCGGGATGATATCTACGTAGGCAACACCTCAGAAACTTCTCTGTACTCTCCTCTATCATCCAGAGCGCGAGCACTGCGTTCACGGAGGTCGTACTCTTCCAAGTGGCGATGAGGCATCCACTCCTGAGAATGGCTTGAGTGATTAATTTGACACGTCAAGGAGAATAGCACACCTTCCACCACCGCCTCCCCACCAACCACGGTATATTGGGGTCCATGCCTGCCTTCAGCATGCGGTTCTTGATCCCGGCACTTAGTAACAACCCGAAAACAGTCAACAGAAACAGGGTGACGACTAGCTGGTCCCTGGGTGAATCGCGCTCTAAGTCAGATATGAGCAATCGTCACAAACGCCAAAACATCGAGGCTGACGGAAACATCTCGCTTCGACATCACCTTCCTTGCCTGTCGCCGTGTCAGGATCCGTGTCGCCGAGAGAAGCCCCGTCACAGATGGTGAGCTCCCGGTCCAGACACCATTGTTTGGTACAGGAGAGACACGGTTTAGATGGGTTGTCTGGAGCATCCATTTTCAAAATGGTATAGTTCGACTGGAAGCAGATGCCTGCAGGTTCCCTGTTCGACCGTCTGGTGGAGCGCGGTAAATAATGGGACTTACATTTGCAGAAGTTGGTGACCTCCCATTTGCTTATGGTGCCTTGGACTGGTATCTGGTGATGAAGCTCTAGCTGTCCGCCAACCAATATACGGCTCTGCTACGCACGACGTGTAATATAAAGAGGGAGAGCAGAAGGATGACGACGGTATGACTATGCGGTTGTGGCATGGTGGAGCATTTGGCGGGGTCTGATGTGGCTGAAAACACGTCGTGCAGTTCATCACAGGCACAGTTCGCAACAACATATTACTACACTGGTCACTTGAATCTGACAAGCCCACATTCTCAAGAGATGGCGGAGTACGATGATGTCTTGACCAACCAGCCAGTCGTGATCGATAATGTTTGCTCCACTTGCTGACCGTGGCGTCCGTGTGCTTACCTCGCTCCTTTCAGGGTTCGGGCACTATCAAGGCAGGCTTCGCTGGTCAAGATCATCCAAAATGCTTCTTCCCATCATTGTATGTATACAGCCCAATTTTACATGGAACTCCACACACGAATCACACTGCGCTGCAGCGTCGGGCGACCAAAGCATGTCCGCGTCATGGCGGGTGCTCTAGAAGGAGACGTCTTCATTGGTCGTCGAGCGCAAGAGTTTCGTGGCCTTTTAAAAATCAAGTATCCTATGGAGCATGGGATCGTTACCGACTGGGATGATATGGAACGTATATGGAGCTGGATATATGCCGAGGAACTTGGTACACTTAGCGAAGAGGTAAGATGCATCCTGGTGTGACCTGCGCTCCAATTCAAACACTCGTCATTGCAGCATCCCGTGCTTTTGACCGAAGCCCCGCTGAATCCTCGCAGTAATCGCGACGTTGCTGCACAGATCTTCTTTGATACATTCAATGTCCCCGCACTGTTCCTTTCAGTGCAGGCCGTTTTATCACTGTAAGTTCACCACCTGAAGTATACACTTGTTGCTGACTGTGAGAGGATGAAGCTATTCCTCTGGGCGAACAACAGGCATCGTACTCGACTCTGGTGATGGTGTCACTCACGCTGTGCCTGTATTCGAGGGCTTTTCAATGCCTCACGCAATTCGTCGAGTGGATGTTGCGGGGAGGTATGTGTAGCTCAGCTTGATCATACAGCTACGGGTATGAACCAGCTTCCCAGAGATGTTACCGACCACCTACAGTTGCTTCTGAGAAAGTCCGGCCATCATCTACACACAACAGCTGAGCGGGAAGTCGTGCGGATAATCAAAGAAAAGTGTTGTTATGTAGCATTGAACCCGTCTAAGGAGGAGAAGGACACTCTCGGACGCCCAGAGGAGTTCCGGTTACCCGATGGAAACGTAGTTCAGGTAAGCTCAGACACAATATGTGACGACCTTGGCTTGAAGACGCTTCAGCTTGGCTCTGAACGGTTCCGAGCTCCAGAGATCCTATTCAACCCTGAGCTCATCGGTCAGGAATACGCCGGTGTCCACCAAGTTGTGGTGGATTCTATCAACAGAGTCGATCTGGATCTTCGCAAGAGTCTCTTTTCGAACATCGTCCTAAGCGGGGGGAGCACATTATGTAAAGGTAAGCTATCGATAGCCACTAAAGTGGATGTGGCTTCACTTTGTGTACTGTCTCTTTAGGCTTTGGTGATCGGCTCCTCAACGAGGTCAAGAGGTTGGCTCTAAAGGACGTCAAGATTAAAATCTACGCACCACCGGAGCGGAAGTATTCCACTTGGATAGGTGGTTCTATACTTGCAGGGTTGGGGACTTTCAAGAAGGTCTGACGCTTGCGTAGCGATCTTGAACACAGGGCTCACGTTCTTTTTACAGATGTGGGTCTCGGCAGAGGAATATCAAGAAGATCCAGATATTATACACAAAAAATTGGGCTTTTAGGCTTGTCGTCTCGTGAACAACTTCCGTCATTCTCACACGATACCCATCATATCCAACAGATGTTGTAATACACTTAGATTTGACACACTAATGGGAGTGCTTTTTGAGGCTGATTGTATATGCATATGATCCATGAGTGTCCATAGAGGATAAAATGACATATGCCATATATACAACTTCGCCACGGATGCTACAGATGCTGATGGACGATAAGTGATTGAGCGGGAAAGGAAGTTGACAGCCCGGTTTCGGCATGGAACCACTACTTCTTCCCCTTCTTGGGAGGCTCCGCAGCCTTGGTCTTCTTGGTTCCCCGAATCTGATATGCGAAAGTAGTTAGCCCACGGGAACGAACAATCTAAGGATGACCGACCTTTTTCGCGCGGTTTTTCCTTTCGTGCCGTAGCTTGCGAGAAGGCTTTTCGACCTTGACTATTAGACCGTTCTAAGAATGCAATATGAGGAATGCGGACGACACGCAGACGATGAACAGACCCTGATCAAGCGGTGTTTGGGCTCAAACTTCGTTTGAGAGGCCTTGTCATCGTAAATGAGAGCAAAGCCAGTGCTTCTTCCACCACCAAACTGTGTTCGGAGACCAAAGAGGACGACACGGTCCTTGTCACTCTTGTACAAGGTGGCAAGCTTCTCCTGGAGATTGGCTTTGGAAACGTTGGGGCGCGAGGGGTGAAGGACATCGAGGACGAATTGGCGGCGAGAGAGAAGACGGTTGGTGATGAATTTGCGCGTGCGCAGAGTGATGGGTGCCGAGTTATCAGCCTGGAAGATTTGTCAGAAGACCGAAGGACATCTGGACCGCCAGAAGGGCATCCAACGCTCCCCAACCGTGAATTGGGGTGAAACTTGGCGAGGTGGTTTTTAGAGGTCCAACAACAGATACTCACCATGATTGGGACGGTCGATCAGCGTTTTACAACGTTTTCTTGCCCGATATCTTGACGTGTCCTGTGAGGCAGAGTCAGTGAGCACCAAAATCAGAGTCAGTCCGGCATTTCCCGGACACAGCCGCTCCATCCGGTTATACTCCGGCCTATAACTCCTAGTATTAGTAATACTCTTGTGAAGATGCCCTCCAACTTTGCCGGCTCGTTTGCCCCCTATGTGTGCTCACGTTCCGCTCTTCATCGACATCCCTGTTTCTGACCGGACCCACAGACTCCACCCCCGGACGATCCTTCTCGCCTCCCCCCCAAGCCTGTCTTCCGTCCCAGAATTTGGTTTCCGGAGAACCCACCGTCTTACCAGTCTGGAGGCTTGCCGTCGTCCACTGTATTCTCTGCCACTGCTGCGGATACAGATAACGAGCTTGGTCAACACAATGAATGGGAAACAACTTATGGTCTACGCGTCGACGTTCTGGCCGCATTCGCTTATCTGCTAGGCCCGATATCAGGTTCGACAAAGTCCTTCCCCTCCACTGTCGATCGCACTTACACCTCAGGTCGGCGTTCAGCCCTCACCTTACTTGTCCTAGAAACACACAACGACTACGTTCGTTTTCATGGTCAGCTGGTGCTGTCATCGTTCGATTTATTTTGAATGTGACCGCAAGCAGCATACCAGGCAGCGCTCTTGATGACTCCCCTACTTATTGCGCGCATCCTTGCCGCGGTACTGCAATTTCCGTCGTGGATCCGTGCCTTTCTCACTCTGCTCCTCAGTGTGTCCGGGTTTTCGATGGCGTAAGGGTCCATAAGCCATGGTCATGGAAGTCTCGCTCACAGTTATCTTGCTTCAACATGACCCAGAGCTCAGGCCTTCTTAGGTGCATTCAGGGGCGGACTTTCGCGCTATCGTCTCCCGAAACTTGGATCTCTTGCAGACCAGTGGGTGGATGAAGAGTAAGACCACGCAACCACTGGCCTTTACATATGGATGAGGTTACATACTTATGCATTGTTGTTGTTTAATCTCACGAAGCAATAAGTTTGGCACAGCCCGGTGGATTGCAAATGACGCGTCAGGGAGTTATTGCTAGCGCTGCCATCGGAGGTAGGATCCGGATGATCCGGAAGTCAAACGGCACGTTCTCAAGGAATGGGCTGAAAATTATGTGGTCCCCATCCCTTTCTCGAGGAACTAATCGACCCAAAGCAGACTTGAGTGTGGATGATGGGAAACGCAAAAGGTGAGTTTGTGACATTTTGTTGTGCTAGTATTCCACCATGAGCGATACGAATCTGTCAACTAGACAGATTCAAATGGAATACAAGCAGTGGAAACTGAAAGGCTACAGTTTGACACATGTCCTTCGATCGATGCTTGGAATATATCCAGCCGCACAGGTCAACACTACATGTTTTTTAGGACGCATCGCGGACTCTGATGGATGTACGAACCAGAACATTGCACTTGTATGCATTCGACATTCCATACCCCTTCAATCGACGTACAGTCTTTTCCCCGACCGTCCGCTGAGCAACCCCCACAATGTTGTAGATCATATTTTGGATCAACACATTCAAAGTCGCTTAAATCCCCAGCTCTCAAGATGGGACATGCGTCGAGTCCAGCTGGACACAGGCTGACGGTTCGTGATTTGAGACTGTGCCGACGTGAAAGTTGCCTCGGGGACGGAGACGGCGAAGGACGCCATGAAGGAATGCTTGATGGGGAGCGTCGTGATGGTGAAGCAGCTCTTTGACATATCAGGTTTGACGGCGACCAGACATGATCATTCCCACATAGAGGAGACGAACTGGCTTCTGGATTCGCAGGAGCACAACTCGATAGCTGGGTACTCCAGTACCATCCTGACGGGCATCGTGTGCTAGGAGGACTTGAGCTGTGGCGGGCAAGGCAAGTCGTTTTCTCGGAAAACCTGTCGAAGTTTGAGACAGCACGGACTGGTTTTTCAGTCGTTCTTACCAAAACTCCGTGGCACCGCAGGCGGTCGAGTGTTGGATATGTCCGACTTGGATGCACCTACTCGTCGTGGTATCCCATGTATAATGGATAGGGCACGGAACAAAACTCGGACGTAAAACATCTGACGCTGGACTTGCAGGCAGACAGACAGACAGTTCTGTACACGGGTTAAGCACAACACACTTTCACACACACACACACAACATGCGTACGGCTTGACCAATACCAGCTCCCCTTTGAAGGACACGCGATTCCGTGGCTTTAACGATATCGATCAATCCTCTGTTTACCATCGAGACGAAGACAACTTACGGAGGGACACTCTGGAACGACTGTTTGCCAAGAGGTATGCAATCTTGAATTGGTTCATACCAAAATTCGTTTGGAGAGCAAATCCCAGAGTTGCTCGTTATAAATGTCCCGTTCACGAAAGGGAACGAAAAGGCCACCCAGATGGCCGGTAACGTACGAGAGAGAGTTCGTGTCTTTGACATTGAGAAGAGGGCACAGCCCATGAACAGAGGACCAGAATGAAACTGGGAGAAAGGACAGACGTTGAGGAGAACACGGGGCAAACCGTTCTTTTACGGTCTCACTCACCTTTGTGCTCCATATAGTGATCTGTGGATCCTTGGGATAACCATACTTTCGGTTCAGCCGTTCATCATTATTGTGTTCCTAAATAAGGTAGTTGCTCGCGTCACAAAAATTATAACACGGACCGTATTGTGTACAGGTCCACCACACAAGGGAAGCAATGACTCGAGTCTGGAAGAGCGCCGACATCAAAACAAATAGAACCACTGACAGACAGTCGTCACGCGGTTGGAAATTCGTCGGATTGCAAGGGAGGTACAGTACTCTTTACTCTTTGCCCGATTGTCCACAAACTGAATAGGACAAGCTATAGTTGGGTATTACGCTTATTTCGTCGAATATTTCTACTTCATCCTACGCGAGGAGGTGAGTATAGTTTATTCAGGGACAAGACGTATGCCTACCAGACTATTCTAGCACTGATAACGCTTTTTGCAGTGCACGTGTAGAGAAGTACCGAACATCAGCGTCTCCATCGTTCTTCTGTTGCTCAAGGACAGGGATAACTTTCTGTTTCACAAATTCATTACCCCCAGGAGCGTCCCCAAACGAAGCCGCCAAAACCTCCAACGCCTTGGCAACATTGAATCGTATGTTAGGGATGGGGTCAACAGCGAGCTGTAGTAGGGGAGTTATGATCTCTGTTTGGATGATGGGCAAAGTCAAAGAGGGTGAAATGGTCTGGAGGGTCGTGTCAGCAAAATTGGGATTTTAGTGGCCATGAACGTACCGTGATAGCTTGCACAGTGGTCATCCGGTACAGGTAGTTAGGATGCTGACCCATGCCCACGACCTTGGGAACGATGGCAACCTTCGCCCACTCAACACCAAAAACTTCAGTCAGTTTCTTGAGATTTATTGTAGCAGCTTCGCGTATGCTGAATACGGTGTCCCCCAACCAGGACATGCATAAGTTCCCGAGTTGCTCGTCGAAAAATGGTTTCCCCAACTGCGTTGCGAGAAGAGGAATGTACTCGATAATCGCTTGCCGAACACGCCATGACTTGTCTTCTGCCAGTTCAATGATGGCAGGCAGGAGGCTATCCGACAGAAGCTCGATGTCAATAACTATAAGAAATCCGAATCAGGCTCAAACGTCCATATATATTATCGAAACTCTACGTACCACCGTTGACCGTTTCGAGTTTGCTGATAACATTCAGGCGAACCTCAGAGAACTCGTCCTTCAACAGATGAAGGAATAAGGGGAGCAAGTGTTCGACCGTTGCTTCACGACCAAGAAGTGGAGCCAGTCCACTGATCTGGTTCGCGAGAGCGGCTCTGACGTGTTGCGATGTATCGTGTGACAAGTCACGGACGCAGGGTACGATACGTGCCAAGATGACCTCTCTTTCAATAAGTTTAGAGAACCCTGGAGATTGAACGAAATCAACACTGATGATAGGCATGAAGATGTAAAGCGCAACGGTACCCGGAATCTGACCGGCAGCGGCGGTCCGCACTTCTGCCTCGTTGTCTTTCAAGAGCTGAACATACTGCCCGATCAATTCCTCTCTGACCAATTCTGCGCCAACCGCCTCGGCAAGCTAAGAGAGATAGTTTATCAATGTTCGTCACCACAGCATTCTGATTGTGACAGACCTCGTTGAAGTGCGTAGCGGCCATGTACCGTACTCTCCAGCTCTTATCGGCAACGCTATGTCTTATTTGTTTCAAAAGTTGTTCTTTCACTTCGGATGGCGTAAGCTGCTGAGCGATGACGATCAGATCTTCGATTGTCAATAGGCGCACGGAATCCTGATCATCCGACTGAAGTCTGCGGTAAACTGGCAGACCGTCTGAGACTACATGGTGCTTGGAGAGGTTCTTCACCAGAGGCTGGATAGACACGATTGTCAGTAGGTGGTACGGGTCTGGACAGTCTAACACGCACGCCAAGCCACCGCGCCGCAGCGCGTCGAACCATGGGTGTATCATCGGCGCCAAGGACAGCGAATGCTTTTCTCAGCTCGTCCTGAATGGCAGGCGACACTTTAGGGTAGACTGGCGAATAAAGTGCGGCGGAGGAAGTCCGTGAGGTGAACCATTCCCCCTGCGACAGGCGTTTCAAGAGGGGGATGTAATACTGTTCTATTTGGGGGGTTGACAGAATGGCAGCTATTTTCGAGATGGATTCCGCTGCCTTGTTAGAAGAGGATGAGAGGAGAGGAGAATGATGCAGTCAAGACGCGGAAATACCTTGTCCCTAACCAACGTTTCCTCTACAGCGGAGAGGTTCTCTAAAGGACCGAGCAAAACGTGAGCACACTGCGGCCCACCGATGTATTCCTCGAAATTTCGACCAAGCTCCTCTGCCAAGGCCAACAATACCTCGTCCTCGTCGTCGACAGAGTCCTGAAGGAATGGAACAAGCTCATCCCGCGCGCGATCTGGCCCTAGCGCAAGCGCTATCGTGGGTATGCTGTGGATTGCGTTGAGTCTCAATTGGACATCTTCTGACCGCAACTCGTCCATTAGAACGGCAATCGGAGCGATCTGGAGGGGGAGAAAAGATGGATAAGTCTAATGAATTTACGGATATAAGAAAAAGCTAACATCTTCTAAATTGAAAGACGAGTCCATGGTGCTATGGGAAGCGATATGATGTTGAGTCGAGTCTAGTAGACTGACGGAAATAAAGTTGAATCTAGAGGGTGAGCGTCGTCTCTGGCGAGGTGATGGTCGACGAGGCTGTACTTCTTTTAGATGCGCCACCCGTATAAATAACAAACCCTGAGCCACAACAATTCTCAGTCTCTGCTTCCCCATGCCCGTCCAAGAAACTGATCGTCGTCTCATCCTCACACATCCAAACGCGAGTCCACCTCCACATCATTTCTACTCGCACTCATCGCCCGGATCTATCTAGGGTACATCGGCCGAGCTCCTCCTTTACGGGGCCACCGTCATATCTTGGAAGGCAGGCACGCGCGCTAACCCTGTGCCTGTCGAACGCCTGTTCTTGTCCTCCAAGGCAGCACTCGATGGCTCCAAGCCCGTTCGAGGGGGCATCCCCATTGTATTCCCGTGCTTTGGCGCTCCCAACCACCCGGAGCATGCCCGCCTCGGCCAACACGGTTTTGCGAGAAACCAAGAATGGACGTTTGACAGCGTCGTCATGGACGACGCGTCGGGTGTATCCGTCCGGCTGAGTGAGCAATCCACGTTGGTACGCTTCTCGTCGTGCTCAGTGTTGCGCAACAGCATTGGCCCCAACGCCAAGTATCAAGGCTACGTATGATCGACCGTTCCAGCTTGCGTATGTAGTGACGCTGGCGGAGCACCAATTGAGCACGGATCTGCATGTGACGAATACATCTACATCGAGCGTCTATCCGCCGGACAATATTGAGTTCCAGGCACTGTTCCACAACTACATCCGTGCGCCCGCGAACCAAGTTCTGGTGTTTCCATTGCAGAACACGACGTATTACGACAAGACGGAGACGAGTGAGCAAGGGCGGAACGCGGCGAAGACGGAGACGAGGGCAGGAGTAGATGTCCGACAATTTACCGACTCTGTGTACGAAGACGCGTCGCAGAAATATGAAGTGACATGGCCGGGGGGAGGTGTCGAGATCAAGGTGTCGGGACTGAAGGATGTTGTGGTGTGGAACCCACAGCAAGCTGCAGGAAGCAAGATCGGAGACATGGAGGACGGTGGATGGTGCGTGGTCTGGGGATGCTCACGAGCGAGGATGCTCACGGCTGACCAGGGAGAAATACGTATGTGTCGAGCCAGGACACGTGAGGGGATATGCCAAGGTGGAGCCTGGGCGGACGTGGATCGGACAGCAGCGTATGTCGGTCGTTCACGACGAGCGGAGGGTCAACGCGTTATGATCTCGCTCGCAAGCGAGGCCAACGTCCCTGCCAGATGGCTACGCGAGCAAAAGCCTGGGCAGGCACTTTTTAACGTTTCATTTTTTGAACCTCCACGCTCTTTCCCCGTCGCTCGCTCTCTGTTTTTTGTTTGTTTTGTTATTACATGACATACGGGAGCGTTGTTGTAGGATGAGTCTTGCGAAACAACGTGCACGGCGACCGAGTGTCCAAGCGCCCGCTGTAGCAGCGTCGCCGACGGTGGTGAAAGCGGTGAAAAGTCGGGTGTCGGAGCAATCCTTCTCTCAGAAAACATCGATCAAGTCAACTGGCTCTGTCCCACTCGTCTCGGCAAACTCTTCTTCCCTCCCAATCTCCACCTCCACCCCCACCGACGACCCCGCCCTTGCCGACGAGCTCGACTACATCACCGTCTCTGCTCCCGCCAGTCCCCCTCACGACAAGTCTCACTCCAAAAGACTCCCCCGTCAGGTAGACAAGGCTTCCCGCATCCTCGGCATCTCTCACAGAAAGTCGATGGAGCCCATCCCCGCCCCAAACAGGACTTCCATCCTCTCCACTCGCTCCGTCCCAAACACCCCCACCCAGTATACCCCCACACTCCCCCTCACTTCCCTCTACCTCGTCTCTGGTCTCCCAAAGAGTCCTCACACTTGGACCCTCGCAGATCCCGATTCCGTCCTCGGCCTCCACCATGCCGAAGGCGCCGTCGCCCGTTGGTGGAGACCAGAGGTCCTTGGCAGCACCGTCTCTCCCGGTGCCGGCGGAGGCAAGAAGAAGAAAAAGAATGCCAAAGGCGAACCCACCGAAATCCTCAAGGGCGCTGGCGCCCTCTCAAAAGCCGAAGTCGGCAAGATGTTGTCCAAGGCTCTCAAGGTTCCTATATTCTTCTTGCTCATCTCCCTCGTCTCACACTCTTCCCTAGCTTTCCTTCACTCGCGAGGTTGAGATCATTGCCTCCACTCTTCAGCCCGCCAGCACCATACACACTTTCACCTTTACTCTCCCCGCTCCCTCTACCCCCCTTGCCCCCGCACCGCCTGATATCGGCTTACTCAGAGGCTCCGTCCTCACCGCCGATCGCTCCTCGGCCGCACCCACCTTCACGTACCCCTACACAGACGACCCTTTCGCCAATGCCCGTCCTTCCTCTGCATATCTTGGCCCCTCCTCCATACTTGCTCCCCCTCATGCTCCCCCTTCTCCCATGTACGAGAAGCAAGCGGCTGCAGGTATTGGTGGAAGTGGCACAATCACCTACCACGGCGTGTGCTTGACTGTTTGGAGTCACGCGGATGCAGAGAGGAGTGCTGCTATTCGCAGAACGCTCGAAGCTGGTCGCATCAGAAAGGAAAGCGCTCAGTCTTTGGTCGCTTCTCGTCTCAAGATTCTGCGGTCCTCCATCGGTCATGGATCTGCAGGAAATTCTCCTGGTGACCCTGGCCGCCGTGTCGGAAAACGCGGCGCACGCGGTCCCTGGCCGGGCACAGACGGCGAAACCGACGGTGAAGGTGCAGAAACCGATGCCGGCGCTATAAGCGAGAGCGACTTCGACGTCGCGAGCACTGTCGGCGGTCATGGCCCTGGTGAGAGCACCCTTTTCCTCCCAGGCGACACTGTCTTTTGGCTTCCATATGCCTTGTGTGAGTATTTTCATCCAGAGTTGCCGACGTGTGCCTGATCTTGGTTGACATAGCACTCGTATCTCGCCACCCGATCTATGACCTCATGAGGGACTATCTGACTCTCTCTTGGGCCCGCTTCTCCAAGGATGTCCAGTCTCATACTCTGCAAATCTCGAAAATCCTTGCGCATCCCGCCCCACGTGCGGGCGAACTTATCAAACTCGATGCTTCCCTTATCCCTCTTGTTGGGCGCTCATCGGGTGGTGCATCCGGAAGCAGCAATAACGAGGACACCAGTCTTGAGGTCATTGCAAGGTTCCCTGGAGGTCTTGATTTCGGTAGGGGGTTGGTTGATATCAACTTTACCATGTGGCCGTTATTCAAGTGTTTGAATATCGATAACGTGCTGACTGCCTGTGAGGTATGTAGTCCAACTTTTGTTTTCGGTACCTCAGTCCACCCCGAGCCTATCTGCAGATCGCGTTGGCTCCCACTGGTCGTGTTTTGTTCTTCTCTCGATACCCCGCAATGCTCGGCGTAAGTGACCAGCTTCTTACCTACTCTTAGCCTTCACTCTGTCTTCATTGCAGGTTGCTGTATCTACTATCAAATATCTCGTCGAATTGCGTGGGTGGAGCGGCATTGCTCTACCTGCAGTTCATGCACGTGACGCCAAGATCTACATCGACGATCCTGGCCCCTGGATATTGGGTCTGGCGACTGAGGCAAGGTACACCGTACGGCCTGCGCCGGAAGTTTGTGTCATTGACTTGTAAGTCGTGCGTTGTGATGAATTGTTAGACCTCTCACATCACTGGGTGTCCCTGCATAGGGACATCAATTACTTGAGCTGCCCCTCGCCACCTCCTGGCATTGTCTCCACTAAGCAGCAGCGAGAAAAGTATAGACAGCGACTGCTTGCCACTTTTGAGCCTCATTATCATCCAGACCACAGCATACCCTCGTATGTCGTCTCTGGTAATTTATCCCTGCCGATATCTGATGTTGTTACCTCTATGATAGCGAGTTCAAAGAAGCTTTCCCTGCAGGTCGGTTCCGCCCGGTATGCAAAGTGCAGGCAAAGAGAGGCGGGGAGATGGCTGCTGTCGCCGATACTATCAAGCCACCCGAATGGTGGCATTCCACACGCATCATTCAGGCGTTTGATGCCGTGCTCGAGGACAAGGTGAACTAGTGCACAGGGAACGTGGCCAAGCAGTATGCTAACCCTTTCATAGTTCAGGAAACCTTCCCTTCTCAAGCGTCTCTCCTCATTCGGTAGCGCTCGTCGTCTGCCACAACTGACTGTTGCGGAACAGCACATTCAACTCTCCATTCGCAAACGTGCTACTGCTTTTGTCGATGCACGAGATGACCTCGAGACGAAGATTGGTCGACTCTCTCGTCGTCTCAACTTCCTTATGACTGAGGCCGACCTGTGGAGAGACAAATTCGTAACATTTGAACAGTACGCCGAGAAGTTGAGTGGGGAGGCGGACCAGTTGAGGGGCAAGATTGGCAAAGAACAGAGGGAGACCAAGAGGTTGAGCGGGCTTGTCACTTTGACGGCTGCGGAGAAGGCCAAGCTACAGTCCCGTGAGTAATTTTCGTCGGCTTGTCGAGAGACCATTGACTGGGAGCGTATTGTCAGGACTGGGCGATACTGAGCGAGCACACAAGGATGCACTCATCGAACTAGAGCGGATGCGAGAGACAATGCAACACATGGAACAAGAACGCGCAGAGATGGTCGCCGAAGTGGAAGCACAGATCGAGCGTGCACTCGCATCCATGGCTGTCGACGTCGATGAATCCGACTACAGTGGAGAGCTTTCATCCCGCCCTGGTTCACGCATGTCCGCTTCTGTAAGGTCCACCAGTGGAACACGTTCGAGGCGGACTAGTGATGCCACGAAGAGTGGATCTCACGAAAACAATGGATCTCGGCTGCGCAGCTTTGGCACTGAATCAACCCTTGCAGAGGCGTACGAACGCGGAATGGATGATACGTTGGTTGCCGGTAAATCCGAGCGGGAGACGGACACTATCACAGAGGAGGAAGAGACTCCAGCGTCGCCGACAAAGAAGAAGAGATTCTCAGCGACGCAGAGTGAAGCTGCACAAGATGGCATGATGGCCGTCGATGAAGGTATCAGTGAACGCAGTGATAAAATCGCACAAAAAGTCTTGCAGATTCAGCAAAAGGTCAGTGGATATAGGATTGGATTGTTGTTTTGTCGTTTTCTTATTTGCTCTGTTTGGCAGCTGGAAATCGCATTGGCGTCGGAGAACGCTCAAGACCGGAAGAAGAGATCTGCAGGACACAGGCGTACCGGGTCCGATTATGCTATTGATGAGCGTGCCGACGAGAGTTCGGATGCCGCTGTGTCCGTCCGCCCCCGCCAACCCCGGGGTACCAAGCTTGTAAACAACCCTCCTATCAAGGCGAAGCGCAGGGAACGTAGTGATACTACGTCTACAAGTCGAACTGGCACTGGTACCATTACACGTCATTCCATTGAGATTGCTGCCTCAGCAACGCCACGAGATTCCTCCACTCCGAAGAATGGTTCCTCCACACGAGAGGACAAGATCCCAGGACAATTCGAATCTGAGACGGATGGTACTGATCTCCTGACGCCCACCGCGGAGGCACCTCACACATCGGCGCGACAATCACTCCGGAAGGTTGCATCTGAAGCTTCCTTGACGGCGCTTTCTCCTGAGGCGCCAACCACTGCGCCAACGACCCCTGCTTTGACACCCGCCATGACTACTACTACCGATGAGTCTGACACCGAGTTTCAGAGTGCCTGCTCCACGAGCCCACGCGACAGTTGCGGTAGCTTTGAGAGCAAGAAGGCGATGCAACATGACTCGGACGACTCCGGAACATCCACAGACCAGGATTACAAGAGGCACGTGACAGAATATACCGACTTGCCTCTGAGGGTACGACTCTCTAGTACCGCAACTGCGGTACCGCAGACCAGTCCGACTCTGTCCGACGTTACCGCCGCACCAAGTGGGTGCGGTTTCACAGCACGTTCGCGTCAGGGGACCAATTAGCATGTCCGTCAGGAATATACCCTACCCTTCACATGTATATCATTATCATCCTCATCATTGGAATGCGCTAACCCTCCAATCTTTTCTTCCTCCCACTCCTTTCACTCCAGTTATTCCACTCGTACTTGTTCATAAGTATCTCACATGTTCAGCTTCAATGCATATATTACAATCCACTCGAGCGTAGTACAGGGATGCTACACGATACAACCACTACTTATCCAATCCGATCTATTCAGTTGGTTGCTAGTCCATCCTACGCCTATTATTGAACGCTTTCACTACTGATGCAATTTGCGCAAAGAACCACACCTGTGCGCTCTTGTCGGGTATCAGTACGAACTTGTCGTGGTCCTTGCCCGCCTTGTGAGAAAATTGAATACCGGTGTCCTCGGTAGTGATACCCTGTACCATGGTCAGAGGCAGATCCCACTCTAGGCGCAACCTCTTCGACCAAAACGAGAGCACCCTTGCAGATGTCAACAAGACAACATTGTCGCCACCTGCAAGGTCTGTCCAGATCTTCAACGTCTACAGCATATGCTCAGTTCAACACGTACCGATGTGAGCGACATAGCATTCGTTCCTGTAAGCACCTTGTTCCAGGTCTCTCATCCAATACTGGCCGAGTGCCTCACGACTCGAAAATGGCTGGGACGATCATGTCTTGTGAGTCCAAACCGAAGCGATTATATCGTTACACGTACCACTAATACTCCATCTGGAGGGACGTGTCTTGGCTAGAATGAATTGATTTCAAGACCCTGCAGTGATAATATGATGTTTCATGGCCACTCACCGGTCTAACGCGGTCTCTTTCTGGCTTATCGAAGACGGTCGTAGTGTTCCTTATCCCTGACGCGGCATCAACAATCACGATTGACAGCAGACGAGGGACCTGGCTACCTTCAGAGACGTTTGATGCGAGATCGAATACCCCGACGGCAGGTTTGGTCAGAGCACTATGATCACGTATTAGGTAGTACTATCGCGAATAGCATGTATGCGTACCCAACCAAGCCCTTGCCTATGCCTTTGAAAAACCCGACGGCACCTTCCGTCTCTGCTCCCTGAATGGGCTTCGTCTAGTACTTCATGAGCAATCACTACGAGTAGTTTATCCGTTCCGCATACCACAATGCCCTCCACTGCACTGACAAAGCTGGTGGCGAGCGCTTCACCGCCTGCAGTTACACCATAACTAGCAGGGGGTGTGAAAACAGCAAGGCGAACGAGAAGAATACTTCTTACATTGCATGACGAGGTCGATTGCGGCGCTGCGACAGCCTACGTTGCGCTTGATATTCCGCGTCAAACGTTGCAGCGGACAGGCCTGGAGTCAAGTCAGCAGCGTCCCTTGAACGAGAACAAGTTGTCTGACCTTTGCCCAGGCTACTTGTGAACTTGGTGACGCTGTCTGATAGACCGAACACTGTCTTCTTGACAAAGCTAGCAGCACCCTGGACTTTGGGTCAGAACACTCGCCATAGACCAGGGCGAACAGTCAGCTACCTTTGCGATTCCGATACCTAATTCCTTGTTCCCATGCATGACAACACCGTGGTATGGTGCGTAAAAGATGTCGGCAACCCCAGAACTCACATTTGTAAAGAGGCCCACTGGATTCCCAATGAAATCTGCGGAACCGAGAATGCGGTACAGTTGTCGCAGGACATCTTGACGGTAGTGGTACGTGATACGATTTTGCAGTTCGGGTGTTGTCAATCGCATATCTGTGATGGCGAGGGCGTTGAGTTCAAGAGGTGCATCATTGACATTCCCAAGCGTCATAGTTAACGCATTGACGACCACCGCCAAGGGGTTCCGAATACTCAGCCTGCATCGACATGAAAAGATTGACAATAGCATGAACCATCTGCGACTTACTTCTCTTCACTGCTTACCCTCTCAGTTCGCATGAAAGACAGCGTTAGCTGAATGGGGTGCAATTGGAGCACTTCAAAATAAACATCTCGTCCAGGAGCAGTTGGCTGTGGATCGGGAATTATGTCCGGGTGCTGTATTAGGATACTTGGGAACAAATGAGCCACGATCCGAATTTCACGTTATTAACTCACTCTTCTACGTTCTCCTCCCATGAGGCGCCTTTGACCTGCGTGAGATCATATATCGCGAAGAGAAAATCTTCATCGGCCTCAATCGTCAAGGCCTGCAACAGAATCGAGCAGTACTTGATAAAGAAAACACCGTGCTCTATGAAGGACGTTAGAAGAAAAAACTACTGGTCCCATATCTTCCCTACCTTGGTCCTTTAGCCAGACAACAGAGGCTTGAATCGTTGGTGGAACGGCGGCCGTTCCACTGGCTTCCTTGGAAACAGGGCTTGGTTGGAGGAGAACAGGATATAATGCGTCATGGAGTTGGTTGTCAATTTGAAGAGATCCACAACATAAGGTGACTGCCTGCGAGCTTGGGGTATTGTTGTATTCAAAACGTAAGGATTCTAAGGAGGCATATACCACCTCAATCATTTTGCGATTTATGAGGGATATTCCGATTCCTGCAAGATCAACTTCGACCCTCAGAGTAGGTGCAGCATCCTCTGAAATTACTTCGAAGGCCTCGAGACTGCTCAGTGTGTCAGATCGGGACAGTGCGCCAGTAGTCCGATGTCTGGGTTTATACAGACTGCGCTCTGCAACATAATGAGTGATTCGTAATACTTGTTTATGGCGGTCCGCCCGCACGTCCAGCGATACAGCACGTGCTCGTAGTCGATCCTAGATTGTTGGTCAGTAAAACCAAAACGAGGTACCATTGGGACGAACTTGGAATTTGAACGGGACAAGGACCCCAATTTCCATGATGTCAACCACGCGGCGTGCATCGTTAATCATCAACATGAGCTTTTTCCCCCTTGCGGCAGGCTGATCCCAAGCATATTGCGTGACCGAATGCGGTGCGAGCTTGTATCGCGGGATGCTCGATTTCATTGCTTCTACTTCATTTCGACCCGAGTCCTAAACATGGACAGGTCAGTAACCAGCAGCGCAGCATTAAACACGAGGTTACCCATTGATAGACAAAAACGGTATAATCGCTGTCGTTTTCTAGTTCAAACGGCCATCCATCTGCTTTCAAGAAGGTAACGAAGATGATAGACCCATCAATTTTGATGTCTGCTGTGACAATATCCACTTGGTTGTCGTCCAATGCTCTGGGCACTCGAAGATGAATGTTGCCGATGTCCTGAATATTGACAGGGGATGACCTAACGATTCTTGGTCATACTTGCGGAATCTTTTTGTTCCAGTTCACCTACCATCGCGCGTTGAGACCGGTGTATGCAATAGTGAGAAGCTTCTCTTCCCCGGTTTGCATGATTTGCAACGGGATACGTTCTCCTGGATCCAGTACAGCTCGACCACGCGGCAATCCCTTGTATTCGCGGAATTGGATGGGGCAAGGGAGATCGTTCTTCAAAATAAACCTCGGCGAAATCGTGATCACCTTTGTAAGTTTGTACTTGCCCAGTCCTTCTGTCCACGATAATCCGAAATGATATTCCTCGTTCCTTTGTTTTGTGGACGGAACTACCATCTCCGCGTCAGCCGCTGGAGCTTCAACGCTGAATACCTTCAACCATCAGGAGAATATCAGTATTCATGCGAATTCATGCGACAAGAAAGGCACGATACATTCGACCAACCCGACTCCCCGACCTTGAATATAAACGCCTGAGCATTGTTCTGAGGATGAGACAGCACTACCCGTGCTATTAGCGTGCTAGTCCGTAGTAAGGCATCAGAACTTACAGAATGGCACGGGGGTAGCGAGGACGTCTTACGACATACATGAATAAGTGACACCATGAGATGATAACATGTTCATACCTAGTCGAGTATCACCAGCAACGTCCAACGGAGAAGTAGCGCGATTAGATCGGGCTGTCCTCAAACTGAAAGGCATTCCCGACTTGTTCACAACAAGGTATGGACAGTGTATCTGGACTTTGAACGCTCCACCGGACTCGGGATATCGACTCGATGTAGGTGAGATCGCGACATCTTGTAAAATAGAGAAGTCACATACACATAATTGAGACTCAGGTGGAGTTTGCGATTGCTTTGATCGCGAAGTGCCAACCGGGATTCAATATCAAAGTCAGAGTGGTGGTCTGTATTAATGATGGCGAAGTCGCTTGGCTTGAAGACTGCACGAACCATTAATTCCGCACCCCAGGAACTCGGCATATTCACCTGTATCTTGCACCTCCACATTGAGTAGGACCAGATGGTCTAGTTCCACTGAGTGTACTGGCATCACGCCACCCTTTCGTAGGTAGCTTTTCCAATTCTGGTCAGCATTCTTGTCATAGATACGGTATTGGAGATTGTAGGGCAACAAGTTCTCCAACTCAATCGGAGCACGGAGTTTGACTCTGATTTTGGGAGATTTCCTAAGAGGCGTGTCAGAAGATGTCGAGGAGCATGAAACAAAACTTGCCGTGTAATGGGGTCGTTGGAATCTGTTTGTACCCATGCCTGGAAGCGGAAGGGTGCCTCCCGTTGATCGTTGTGAGGACAACTAATGGAAAGAGACTTCTTGGCAACTAGATCCTCGAATCGCAAAGAGGAACACCAGCGATAACCAAAACCCTCTGTGATGGCATCTGGTAGGTTTCAGTATATGTCAAAAATGTTGTGCTTACGATCTGGCTGGAGTTTAACTCTGTTCTGTGTGACTGCTTCAATGGGCAGTGCATAGTCTTGGCCAGGAGCTTCACGGTCATGAGTACGACGGCTCGAGGATACCAAGCAGTGACCGACCAATCTTCTCTAACGCATACACAGGATGCCCAGTGTGGTCCACTAACATGAGTTCCAATGGGTAGAACGTCAGGTTCTCCACCAAATAAGTCGAGCGCAGAGTCACTATTTTGACATTGTCTTCCACAGTGATAGCGCACAGCAGACGATCAGCATATTTCTCCGTCCGAGGCCTCAGCGAGAAGGTAAACTCTCCTTCCTTGTCAACCGGGATGCCTCGAAGAGCTTCCCAGGATTTCCCGACTACTTGAATGCCGATGTTATGTTGTTCGGACGCCGCGCCACGCTGGAAATTGTCAGCACATGACTGAAAAAATAAATACACGGTTGGACCTACTTCCCGCATCTTCTTCCAGTCATCAAATCTCCAGTCTATGATCTGATCATGGTTAAGTTTGACTGCATTGCTCTCCTGCGTCATCCCACTGCTGGTATCATTATCTGACCAGACGAAAAGGGGAGAACCCGTGCGATTCCGAATTCGATATGGAGCATAGCTCCCGCGATCCTTCTGAAGAACTAGTTCTCGTTCTCGCCCCCACATGTTGATGGAGGTTGTTGCAAGCTCGGCGAATGTAGTGCTAATGTTAAGGTCCAGGCGCTCACGAGCAGCCATAGAGACCTTGAGAGCACTTGAAGCTTGATCCTTGCTGAGCTATCATGATCACTGTCAGCGCAAACTACCCAAATGATCAATTAACCGACACTACCGATAGCGTAAACTTCCAAGGGTCGATCACTAACAACAGAAGGTCAACTGCTTGATGAACAGAAAACGAAAAAGATCGTACAAGGTTCCCAGTGCGAATTTGTGAGATTCCAATAGTTGATCTGCGTCTCTAACACGGCTGACGCCTGGAGCTGAATTGCTCATGTCAACTTCACGAGTTTGATCTTGCCGTGAAAGGCTCACCCCCGATGACCAGTCCTTAGCCATCAATATAAAGGGCTTCGCATTCAATTGAAGCATAGGCTGTTCGTGCAGATCCCCAATCAAAATCAATCTAAATCCATCAATGGTCCCTTTCATCTGTGAAGCCGTCGTTATGTACCTTTCGCAAGTGAGTGTGCTGCTAGGGTCATACCTGTTCCTTCGACATGACAATATGCGCTTTCGCAGGTGTTCGTCGCGCAACCACCATGGACGATGCAGACCGGGTAGTTCGAGTTTGCACGTTTGAAGACTGTTTTCCATCGACCAAGGTATCACCATGTGATCTAGCGTACAGCTCGACGGCCTTTGTGGCGATTGCAGTGATGAGCATGATATCACGGTATGATGCACGAAAGACTATTTCCGTTGATGAGCTTTCCACGGACACGTGTTGTTCTGGTTGAGAGGCCCGACGGTCGAGGGAAAATGACAGGTCAACATCGTCCAAAAAGCGCACGGCGTCCGATTCTGCTTCCATGCATAACAGCGACATCCCAAGTCGATTGACGCTCAATGCCATGACACCCTATGCTCAGTCAACATCTCACCCGTGACTACTTCGAGCGATGCTGACCTGCTGTGATATTAAGATTTGATTTATACGAAGTCTAATGGCTTGGGAACACGTATCGGTATCGTTTTCGAGCACACTGATGGAAACATCGTGAAGCTCGAGGCGTAGGGCGGTGGTAGAGAGCATCGAAGGTTCCCTTCTGGTTTCCCTTTCGTCGTTTTTGTCAGAGACCTTCGGACTTGGGGGGCAACTAGTGAAGAATGACAGAAGGGAGAAGATGGGCTCCACGGAAAAGATGATGTGAGGAGCATCGACCGTCATGATTACAAGAGCAGAGGTACCAGACGAAGTATAAAGGACCATGAACTGGTTCCGTTCATGATCAGCAGCAGGAACGACTTCCCTGAATTTGGATCCGCCAGATCGGGTGTTGCTCATGGTGAATGATCGTAAGACCAACTGGGCTTCAGCAGCCCCGTCAGACATTGATTTGGAACGGAGGCTGACGTCATTTAGAGCAAATCGTGCAATCCCATGGTCTCTAAGATTTGCCTCGGTGGTTGCCTCTCTGTCGTACAAGTGCAGTCTGACAGTCGCTATAGATGCCACCAGGTCAGTAGTGTTCCAGGGCCGACCTCCATCGAGAGTAGATGATACGCGGATCTCAGGTTCTAGATTGACAAGGGACATTTGCATCTCCTGAGTGGTGGACAAAGGGTTGCCGGGATTCGAGGCGCCTGGTACGGCGGAATCAGCTTGCGCACTGCCTTCAGGAGCGCCGGCAAGCACTCGCGGTATTGACTGAGACAGTCCGACGAGAATCTCGTATTGGATTTGAGTGAGGTAGAGCTTTATATCGGATATTTTGATGGCAACCTGTCATCGCAGGTGGGTACTTAGCGTCCATCTTGTAGAAGTCTGAGGCTTACTTGAGTATCCGGAGTGTCATCATCTTGAAAGCGATCAATGTTTGCACGTTGATAAATGTCTCCAATGATACTGATGTCATCGACAATCTTGAGCGTGGACAATTTGCCATCGCAATATTGGTCTGACACAAGCTGTAGGCCACTGAGACTCGCCGAAATCCTACTCGTATTCCCGTCAAAGGAGTTGCTCGCAAAGACCTCACCGAGACGCATCGTTAGAATATCAGGAAGGCGTGCAGGATCAGAGGGAAAGACGACAATGGGAGTCTTCACGGATACCTCGAATTGCATACGTTCGATTTCAGAGGCTCTCTGTACAGCCGCATCGCGAGCTGTATCGTACAGGATCTTGAGCTTCGCGAGTTTTGTGACAAACAGGTTCATGTCGTGAAATGGCTGCTCGAGGAAGTGAACTTTGAGCGAGCCCGCGGTCAAGTAAATAGCTGATTTGATGCCAGCGTAACTTTCATCCTCGGGGTCATAGGTCTGGTATCTGAACTCGGCAAAGTTGCTGCCTTCGATGGACAAAATTTGCTTGAACTCCTCTCGGCAAACATTCACGGAGCGATCATCGCTCAGGGCTAAACTCCCCAGACGACCAGTGATACGCATAGTATTCGATCTCAAAACCATGAGAACAGAAGCCGTTGACAGTGAGAGAGTCGCCAAGCTAGTGAAGTCGTTGATCAATACAACTGGCCGTCGTAGTAAGCAGAAGTTTTTGCAACTACGTTGACCATCACTCACCTTGGATGCTGTCTAGCTTCACGGAAATGCGGGTAGTGCTGGTGGACCGAGGTTGTACCGCAGTGACGCCCACAGGTTCCAGGCTTTCAACAGTCGCTGAAGTTCCTTGCGGAACGAACGTAGTGATAAGGAAGTCATAGAGGGAAATGACAGGCTCCGGTGCGGCATTGAAAATGAATGTCGATAGCCGAACATCGACACTCTGCTCAATGTTGTCGTAAACTGTGGAAAACTCCGGAGAATTTCGCTGAACGCGCAGATACGAGACTGAGAGAAGGTCCTTGTCACCACCGCCATCTGTGTAATCTGATGAAATGAGTCGAATTGGATCCTTATCGGCCTGCACGATATTCATAACCAAAGCTCTGGGCGAATTGTCAACTAGAAGCTAGGCTCGTGGTGCTCAAGCTCACCTGAGATTGACATCCACAGTTAAATTGTACTTAAGGAGCACTAAACCAAGCCGAAAGTATTGGAGGGTGACATATCCAAGTGATTTCTCGCCCCCATCGGGACCTGACCGTGAAATTGACGCACGTAAATCGTCGACCGCGAAATCGAATTCGAAGATGTGCTGCCGGAGTTCCGGATTCTGTTGCACATGTCAGTGAGGCTCAGGCAGTAAACGACGATATCTATTACCACAGAGGTCCCGTCGCTCGCTTCAAAGAATATATCGTCGCGATTAGTAGAGGCATGTTCAGTTTCAGATTGGTTATCATCGACGTTGTATTCCGGTCCCGTGGGCGAGAATAATCCCGCGGACAGAGGCAAGACTATGGATTCCGTATCGATGTACGGTGGTGACGACTTTGGCTTGTACCTCTTCTCCGATTCCTCGCCAAATTGTGGAATGGTAACGTCGATTAACCGCATAAGTGTCTTATACTTCGCGTCAGACAGATTGACATGTAAACTTGGCAGTTTCCCAGAAACTTTGAATCGGGCAAGATTGAGAGCACTTGGAACGATTGAGTTCTGTACTTGAAGATCAATGTTAGTACGCTCCAGTAGGTGGAGGTGATCGCCACTTTTCGACGTCAGAGCGTCCCGACACGCTTGCAAGTTAGTACCTATGATAAACTGGGGTCGATCAGCCTAAGAATCCGTAATCCATAAAAGCGAATCACCTGCGCTGCTTCCAGCTTGAGCATCACCTTGTCATACATCAGCGATTCTAAGCGCCTATAGTCTCCTTCGCTATATTGTTGATTCTTTTTTGCTTGTAGCTCGCGCATGGCATCTTTATCGGCGAGGTCGCTCTCCACGGCAATATGTCCTGCGTCAATGATCAAGTGACCACCGTCTAAGGAGGTAATGCTGGCAGAAAGTCAGGTCACATAGAGAAAGTGCCGATGTGAACGCATACTCCTCCGGAATGATGATGACAGGTGCATTCATGTCTACTTGCAAATCAATCGTCTTGTGGGATTGCAGTGCATGTTCCAATCCGGCCCGAGTCTCCTTTCGCAAACCCTCCAGTGTCTGACTGGCAACATTCTGGAACACAGTCAGCTCGCGAGAGATGCAATAGACTCATTTACTCACAAGCAACGCTTCCACTGACTCCAATTGACTCTCGGGGGGTCTCAAGAACTTCGCAATTGCTTCAACGTACCCTCGGTGATAGATGATCTCCATGTGGCGCATGCGAGCTGTAAGAGCAGTGTCTGCCCGCTGATCGAGTGGATTACTCTCAAGCTTGAGGTAAAAGAAAGGCTCGTCGGACTCCGCATGCTTCCCTGGTCTGACCTGCTTGACTATAGGATTCTTGACTTGCACAATTTGAGGATGACGGGTATTCTTGGTGGTCCCATCGAACACACTCAAACCTCCAAGAGAGACCGATGCTTCGACATTGTCCGGTCTCTGAATGAAGTCAGCACAAAATGATTCAAAAACCATGGATATAACATCCGCGGCCGCTCCTTTTGGATGACTCTTCAACGCAAAAGATCCCTTTCTTAGCTCAGCTGCAACTCGCAGCTTTACAGCATCCCGCGGTGTTTCAAAGGAAGCCGCGATAGCAGATTTTTCGTCAAAGTCAAGGATATCATATAGCTGCCTTCGTTGCTCCTCAGTCATCGGACCGCCAAAAGCTGCATCCTCATTTGGAACATCAGAGTCTGCAGAACCCCATATCCAAGACGTCCAGCTTCGTGCTTGTTGTTTCTGAGTGCGCTCTTCTTCGAGCTTTTTGCGTTGTGCGATATCCTTCCGTAGACGAGACCGCGCGATGGATCTGTAGAAGCGGATATCTTCATATGTGAGCTTGCCTTCCAAGGCTGCGATTGAGGTAGCCTCCTGTTCCCAAATCATTGAACACGGAAAATCCGTCCGTCAAAAGAATTTACGTACATGTTCTCGGAGAGTGTTCATGAGTTTTCTTTCAAAAAGCTCCACGTATTTGTTTCGATCGTCACGACGATCCGCAAAGTAGGCCCAAGTCCATTTACGCCGTCGTTCATGAACGCTGTTTAGAATGGCTGAACCGGCGAATCGCAGACGAGCTTTCCCGCGGTTCCTCGTCAAGTCTTCATCGCTTGGTCGGAATTTGCGGTACTGGAGACTTCAGTAGTCTGTAGTGTAGCATCCACATTTGAACTTACTTGATGCTGACGAATATAAAAATGGTACATATCCACAAGAGATATGACGTCCCGGTATTGATTGTCATCCAAAGCTATACCGATCTCCTCAAAACGTAGGTGCACATCAAACTGAGGGGTCTTGTCGTCCACCTCGTGGTTCACGACAATCTCCAAAAACTTGGTAAGACCATACCCCATTACATACAGTACATCACTTACTCTGCCTTCCCCCGACACGGGACTAAGGATGAACTGGTGAGAGGAATTTTGGTCATTAAGGGAGATCTGCGCATAAATGTTAATTATAGTGGTGAACGTGGGTGGGTAATGGATACCATTTCCATAAACTTGCTCTTGGCTTCGTATAATGGCAAGCCAGCCATGCTAAGAGAATCCGTATCAAAGTAGATGGCCAGGGATAGCAGGCTCGACAACTACGTCGCGATGAGTGACGCTGTGAAACTTTTAAGACGTCACCTACTTTATGGATTGCGCCCGCGGTACTTTCGATGAATGCTGGCTCCCAATGTTCATTGACCGACCGGATGGTGAAGCACGCGAGTGTAATTCCCGCAGCGAAAGGATGCTACGAGCAATGATATGGATCAAGAAGGGTTGGTCCAATGATCATACTTACACCAGGAACGCTCAGCTTGTCTTCGTATCTTACGTGTATGTTCTTGACTGTCACTTGCAAATTATTGATTATCTTGGCAGTTAAAGAAGCCCAGAGACCCTGCGACTGAGGGGAAGCATCTGCTAAGCCAAATTTGACATATGAAAAACTGTCGATGTTGAGCTGAGAAGGTACACACCCGATGATATCTCTGCCTGTCCGGGCATGTGCAACAACTCGGCATTATTGAGGCGCTCTTGCTTAGTGGCTTGAGCCCTGCGTTCCTCCTCTTCTGGATCGATGTTAGTCTGCGGGGAAGGTACTACAAGGAGGTAGACATCTTCGATAAGTATTTCCACTGGCTGGTTACCCAAGTTCATCCAGTGGAGGGACAGCGTGAATGTCCCGAGATGTCCTAGAGACATAATCTTAACGAGTGTCAGAGAGCAAGGTGTGTACCTACCTTCGAGCACGTCAACGGGAAGCCTGAACTTGTCAAGAGCACCTCTTTTGAGGCGTAGGTTCCGCAACGTCAGCTGGCCTAGAGATGACACAACGTTTGCGGGAGTGGCAGCAAATGGAGTGAGCGGATTAACCTTGTCCTATTCCATAATTGACCTGGTTCATATCGAGGTTCTCGACATATGGGGCGAGAATTCTGTTGAACAGCTGCGCAGATCGATGTTAGACTGAAATTCGGGGACGATGTTGGAAGTGATACGGACGACGTTCAAAACTTCTTTTCCTGGGTCCAACCACCACATTGTGGCGAGACAAAGTTTCTACGTGTTTGATCTGCCGAGTGGTCGTCGTCGTCGTCGTCGGTGAAGGTGTCAGCTCGACTGGTTACACAGCAAGCGAATAGGGCATTGACAAACGCAGAAAGCGCAGCGTCGTCATCTCACGTGACCTGATGATCTTTGGCTACTCCCGCGCGCGACGACGAGCGCCAGACTGTGATGAGCGCTGAGCTCAGGCTTCAGGGCCACGAACGGTCGAAAGACTTTGACACCGTTGCGATTGCTGATTTTTGCTTGGAAATTCTCCTCGATGGAACTACTACTATCAACGTAAAGTATGAGAGTGTCACAGAGTATGGTCACACATTAATACTGTGTCACGCTTCCCAACTTGCCACAGTTTTAATTTTTCCCTTCCTCCACCGTCATGGCCCCCCTCGCCGACTTCCTCCTCACCATCGTGCCTGCCGACGTTCTCCCATACCATCTCTCTCATTATGTCCCAGGAACAACCCCCTTCTCAACTTTGCCTGTCGTGTCGGCGATCATCGCGTCCTACCTCGCCGTCATTTTCGGCATTCAGGAATTGATGAGAGAACGCCCTCCACAACAACTCAACACTCTCTTCCGCATTCACAATGCATTCTTGACAGTGGGAAGTGGTCTCCTTTTCGCCCTGATGCTCGAAGAGGTGGCATCAATATGGGTCAAGTCGAGCACATACGATACCATGTGTAATGAGGCATCATGGACACCTGTGGGTCCTTTCCAATCCGTTTTATTCCTCGCTCATCTTACCCGACCGCTCCAGAGACTCGAATTTTACTACATGATTAATTACTACTTCAAATACATCGAGCTTTTCGACACCATCTTTTTGGCGCTGAAGAAGAAACCTTTGGGTATGTATTTCCCTCCTTATCTCGGTAGTCCACTTTTACAGTGTCCACGATTAGCTTTTCTGCATGTCTTCCACCACTCCGCAACGGCTTTGTTATGTTTTGTACAATTAAATGGCAAGACGAGCGTTGTAAGTCCCAACCTGTCACTAGTCTGTCACTCGTCCCAATATTACATAACAGTCATGGGTTGTCATTTCCCTCAACCTCTTGGTCCACGTCATTATGTGTGAGTGTCTGGATGGGTTATTGGCGCGGTTGCTCAATGGGCCACAGATTATTACTACTATGCGACGGCCGGTGGTGCCAAGATTTGGGTATGTCCGTCGCTCTCATAGTTTGCGTCTGTCTCACCCAGGTCTTTAGTGGAAGAAATACCTGACCACTATGCAAATTACGCAGTTCGTCGTCGATCTTTTCATTGTCTACTTTGGCAGTACGTATGGGCTGACTGTCCGGAGGTTTGAAAGATGCTGACACCTAGTATAGCCTACCAGCACTTTGCGCATTCCCGTTTTCCTCATCTCCCACATGTCGCGAACTGCGCTGGAACGGAGACCGCTGCGTTACTCGGATGCGGGCTCCTTTCAAGCTATCTCCTGCTTTTCATCAACTTTTACATTCAGACATATCAAAAACCTGCAAAAGGGAAGAAGCCCATTGTTAACGGCAATGGACACGTCAACACGACAGGGTATGATTGTGTTCATGGTGTAGAGCGCCGTCTGACGTATTGCGCATGTTGCAGGCTCAAACAGGAGTAGAGTGACTCGGGGCCATTTTAAGGCTTGGTACAGGAAGCACTCGTTTAATTTGCTGCTGTTTTGCATCGCTGCAATGCGTCACTTGAGAGTTTACAGTCTACATCCCGTCGTTCATGTTGTCATCATGTTACCCTGCTTGGTCGCGTTCTTTCTTCCGTGCGATCGAGGCTATTTTTTTTGCATAACGGCGCGTTCAGCACTAGAACTTTCTTGGGGCTGCTTTCTTTTCTGTTGATACTACGGTGTTGTGCTGGATTTGGGGTGGGGGGGTCTGACGCTGTAGTAGCGATACCTGCGAAATTGCATCTACTAGAGAGTCATCTGAGTGCGCGAGACTGATCAGAGAGACCCCGCCATGTCACTCGACGAGCCCCGCATCTCCGAAGACGTCTCTCCTCGCGAGTTCATTGTCTCTGCCGAGCTCTATGTCCCCTCCCCAGCAGCCCTCGGCCTACGCAAGGTCTGTCTCATCCCTCCTGCCTTCCACCTTCTCTCACCGCTCTCCCTAGCCCCCAGTTTCACGCCGCAAAGTCGATCGCAGGGACCTCGGTAAATCCGTCGACGATGTCCCCAAGAAGGCCAAAGGTCCGCAATGCACCCCATGAGCCATGGTACCCGCTAAGCCAAGCCCTATAGAGAAATCAAGCTGGATATCGCTCACTCCCTCCCCTCCCGGATCGGTCCAGTGGCGGCCAGCGACGTGTAAGATATTGGACGAAGACGACCTCTGCCTCCTGAATGTCTACGTCGATGTATGGCGTCCTCGTCGATCGCTATCCCCGCTTGACTGACAAGTAGTCAAGGAAACAATTCTCTATCAGACAGTGTACTTGCACATGCTCAACCACACCGACATTCGCTACGCTGATCCGTCACTGTTCCTCCGCAAGAATTGTATTGGGATATGCTCTGCCGGGTGCGGTTTCATCTTCCTTCCATTTCTTCTGTCCTATTAATCCCAGGAATACAGTGGGCAACGGTGGAGTTCCGGTCCCGGCTCCGAACAGATATATCTTCACTTTGGTGATACAGATGCTTGCAACACTTGGCTTGTTCTCCTTCGATCTTATGCCAGGGCCGAGATATACGGCCAACAGTACATTCCTTCAGATGGCGGACTGTATCGCATGTGGCGGCAAGTCGAGCTCACTGTGATGCAAGGGCGGAACCTTGGCAATCAGAAACCCTTCGTCGATGCTAGCGCAAGTTCCTCGACACTTGCCGAAGACTCCAGGATGGAGTCTGACCCCGTTGACTTGGATGTGTTCTGCGAAATCCATATTAATGATAACCTTTGCGGTCGAACGACCGTGATGAAGGGGATAGGTTCACCAGATTGGCATGAAAACTTTTTATTTACAGATTTGCCACGTTTTGAAACTCTAGAAGTCTTGTTATGGAGGGAGAAGCGCCTTGTGAAAGCGACGCTCATCGGCTCCATCCGCATCGCGCTCACCAACTTCCGCAGAAGTGAAGACGTTGAGGGATGGTTCCCTGTTATACAGTCAAGTGGTATTTTGACTGGTATTCAGGTCGGTGAGATACGCATGAAGCTCAAGGTTGATGAGTGAGTCGTCCGTGTAATGTGTTTTTCCAAGTACTGCTCACCATCTACCGCAGAGAGATTATTCTCCCCCACTCCGGCTACTCTGGTATACTCACAGTGAGATATGAAGCTGTCACTCAGGTCAGCTTGGTCACCCATTGTTCCTGTCCTTTAGGTACTCGATACACGCAACGTTTTGGAGTGGATGAACGACTTCGAGCGCAAGCTCCAGCTGCGTACCGAGTCCGAACAATTGATGTTCATCGCCATTGCCAAGGGCGTCCTCGTCGAACATATCACAAAATATGCGGATCGTGAAGTAGACGGAACTCCTAGCTGTGAGACTTGTTTCCCATTCCAAAAGTGTCTCTTGTAATTGATTCCCCCAGCACACAATACGCTATTTCGAGGCAATACTATATTTACGAAGACGATGGAACTTGCAATGGTTTTCTACGGCAGGGGGTTTTTGGAGGCAAGCATTGGAAGAATCATTCGTCAAATTTGCTTCGAAAAAATAACCATTGAAGTCGACCCAAACCGTAGCGGCAAAAGTCACAAGGACGTCGAGCGTGGGGTTGAACAGTTGGTGGAGTGGTGTCAGACAACATGGGACTCCATCTACGCCCATAGGGGCGATTGTCCTCAGTATGTACTCGTTTAAAACGCACCACTTCCTCACTGACGCGGTCCTGCTCAGTGAAATGCGCAGGTTGTTTGAGCACATCCGAAAGCTTGTTGAGGATCGGTATAAAAAGAAAGATGAACAGGACACCCAGAACAGAGAGCTTCCCTGGCAGAGTGTCTCCGCCTTTTGTTTCCTTCGCTTCATCGTACCTGCTATCCTTCATCCGCACCTATTTGGATTAACGCCAGGTAATTCAATCGTCTACCTACTAGAACACAAGCTGACATCACGCAGGACTACCCAGCGCTACAGTGCAGCGTAGCCTCACGTTGATTGCTAAAGTTATGCAAAGTTTAGCCAACCTCAACGTCGTAAGGCTGCGAACTTTGTATCTCATTGGATACAGCTAACATGGACATATGGTTCAGACCGTGCAAAAAGAGGAATACATGCGTGGGATCAGGAATTTTCTCAAGCAAAATCTCTCAGCGATGGTGGACTACATTCTGGTTGTCTCCACGCCCATCCATGATACGTACAACCCTCACTCTGGCCACCCCGCTTTCAGCCATCAACGGCTCAAAGTGGTGAATTCCTTGCACGAACGGGGGCCGACCATCCCGATTCTCGAGAGAGAGGCTATCCCCCTTCTTCCTCACGTCCTCGATATACCGAGACACCTTGCGTGCGTCAGTTCATCCTTGATGCGCAGCGCAAGACTCGTTGGTTCAAAACCCAGCTCGGTTGAAAGAGACCATTTATCCGATCTATGTTCCCGGTGCTTTGAAGTGGAAGAAATCGCCCTAAAACGTGTCAGTCAGCTTGCCACCGTCGAATCCCATCCGGTCGCTCTGAGATGGGATGTTCCTCGACACCGCTTGCTGGACAAAACTCCCCACTCCCCACCCTCTCCCATATCTCCTATTGATCGTGTTCGTTCACAATCATTTCGACCCTCTACTTCTCCTTCATCGTTTGACCTGCCTCTTCCGCCCAGCTCCTACCCTCTACCTGATGGTTTCCCCTCCCTTAATCCTGCTTCTGGTAACCATGCTGTCTTCCGACGAGGTTCTGTCCCCGAAATTTCTTCACGCAGATCTCCGACGTCTTTCGAGGAACGAGCGCCACGTACGCTAAGCCGGCCGCGCTTCTTGCGGCCCAATTCGATATCAACCGATTCAATCTCGACCTTGATATGCGATTCTGCTGAGCAGCCACATACCCCCTCGCCTTCTGCGCAATTACTTCGGAATTCGGATGCATCATCGGCAGCGGCATTGAATGAATCTGGTAAAAAAACCAAGAATATTTTCAATGGCTTTTTGATTCGACGATGATACACTCCAGTACCAGGGCTCTGTACAAGTAACCCAAACTAATGACTAACTGTCTCTCCATTCTGTTGTTTCTACTATTTTCCAGACTGCTGAGAATATATTATGCCTGTATTATACATGTTTTGGATATTACCAATGCCATGGAATCCTTGGAGTGAATGATGACCGTTATGAGTCTGTCTTGAGTACAGTCTCCACGAGCTTCCGTACTTCAGCTGCCACGTCCTCTGAAGTACTCCTGACTGTGATGCGACATAACTTTTACACACACCAGTTAGCATTGATCGAATTGTGCACGCATGTCAAAAAAACATACCTTTGCTTCGCGATTCGGCTCAAGGCGAAGCAAGCACCCAATCTTGCCGTCTACAGAGGTATGGAGAACCCCGGCTCCAACAAGATTGTTCGGATTAGGGTCAATGTCTTCCGTGATTTCCAGATGATTGCCGGTGATCACTTGTCGATTGCGTGCGAGATCAATGTGGCCCGCGTTGTCCAATAACACTGGAAAAACAGCCTGAGACTCCCTCGGTGGCCCCCCAATCAACTTCCAACGTTCAAAGAAATCTGCCTGCCCAAATTTAACACCCTCGAAGAACTTTGTAACCGTGATCGGCAGTCGTATTGAGATGGATTGGTGGGCTCCCGCCAGGAAGGACACTGTCAAAATGGGGAACGAAGTGAACACCTTCTTGCACTCGACGTGTAAGATTTGTTGGCTTTGAGTACGGGGGGCAAGTACGTTTTGGGGGATTTTAGCAAATATAGCGGAGAGCGCATCTGGGTCGCTGACGTGGACAACGGACGTGAACGATGTAAGAGGAGCGGAAACTTTGTTTCCAAAATATATGGCGAGTTGCCCGAGGTGGCCCTGGAATCTTGACTTGATACCAACTTGTATCTGGACATCTTCGTAGAGCACCCCTTCGGCACTACACGTCAGCTTGTTTAACCATTTGTCGATACCGGGCCCGACGGTAAGCCGGGGCACTGCCTCGGACTCTGGAGGATGACTGGTCGCAGACAAATCAAGGCCTGCGAGCGAGTTCATCACGCCATTCGCATCCGGAGTGCCCGAAGCTGTAGCCGAATTGTTCACGAGCGCATCTTTGCTCTTGGTCGTTTGCCGTTTCGTTAGTTGGCGCTCGAGGTTGATCTCCTTTCCCCCATGTATCCAGGTCCGCTTGTCCTCCGTATCACCAAGTTTGCGATTCAGTCGACTCATCAATCCACTGACTCGAGGTGGGAACGGAGGCATCTCCTCGCAAACATTCTGCAGCACTTCGTCGTCATCTGATCGGCATGCGAGCGCATAGAACTCGCAGGCACGCTGTTGGAGTTCGGCATCAAGAACATGCCTATAACGTTCGAAGATGTTGACTAGTTGGGGCTTGATTTCTGGAAAGACATTGATCCATTTAATATAAGTAGAGAGGAGCAGAGAGCGTGTGGCGGCCATGCAGAATTGCGATTTCGAGTGTAGTACTTGAAACTGTTCGACGGGGCTGTATCCCGGCTCATTTGCGATGAGATGGCCATATTCGCCCAAGATATAGCCTATTATACCGACAGTCAGAGGTACGACGCGATTGCGAGCTGTATATCATACCTCCCACTTTGACCAGACTCTCGTGCGCGGCAGGCGTCTTGAGATGCTCAAAGACAACTCTCGCAGCATACTCCTGAAGGTCCTCTGTGTTGGTAACGATCTGCACCACTCGATACCACACTTCTTCTCCGACATGATCACCAGCAGCGCTGATAAGCTGCAATATGGTATCGACATACCATTTGTAGGAACTCGCGTATTTTTCAGTAAGAATGGCAATTTTGAGTACCAGTTCTTCTCGCAACACGTAGTCTGCAACCTTGAGATATCGGAGAAGTTCACCGACGATCAATTCCGAGTTATCGACGTCACACATGCTGTAGAGTAGATCCAGGGCACGTCTCCGAACAGAGATATCCTTGTCGCGAAGGGATAGGATGATGGTGCCTTGATGTTTCTTCAAGGGATCGAGGGTATCTGCGCGCGCTGCGAGATGAGCCATCGTGTCCAAACCGAGGTACCGAACGTTTGTCTCCTTGGAAGAGATAAAGCGGGCCAGGAGAACGGCAGCTGTGTCCACCAGAGGTGAGCTGGTGTCCAAGTGAATGGCGAGACCGATGGCTTCAAAAAGGACCGCGTGCTGGGCATTATTATGCTGCACATTTCTTGAAGGTTCGGCACTGTTATTCATGACCGTCTGAAGAACCTCGTTCAACGCATTACGAAGTGTGGGGTCCTCTGTGAATTCTGTTGGGTAACATGCTTCGTAGAAACAACTGACACGCACCCGTGGGGGGATAATACTGTAGAAGTCGTAGGAGTTTCACTTGTAACCACGGAGTGGGAACTTTGTAGTAGGCATATGTTGCCGAGTACTCATGCTGGATGACCAACTACGGAGATATGGATCCACTCTCGAGGTTCGATAGCATGACATACTCACGCGGTACAAACGATCAACAGCCTTGGTGTAACATACCGCAAAGGCGTCGAGATGGTCTTGGGCGAGGGCCATAACCAGACTTGTCACACATAAAACAACACCCTAAGAGTTGTATGTCAGAGATATGTAAGGAAAGACGGCTTGAAAACGTACTAAATCCGGGTCATCCATGATGGATACCAAGCGCAACGCCCATTCTGCCGCAGGAATGACTTCAGGATGCTTGCGGTACAGTCGCAGCACCGTCAACGCTGCTTTCTTCTTGACGAATGTCTGAGAAGTCCTGTGGCACGATTAGTGGTCAAATTTGAAAAGAGAATGGGAATGGACTCCACGGTGAAATGAGAAGTCTGTGTACATCCTCCGAAAGAGCCTCTGCCATCTCGCTGCTACCAACGTTCGCTATTGCGTGTAAAGCAAGGCAGTTGCTGACCTCGTTGTTCTCGTCCAGATCCTTTCGTATCGAGTTCACGACTAGACGGAGGAAATCCGAGTTCTCGTGCATGAGGAGCGTAACAGCAAGGTATCCCTGCCGACGTCGTGAGATGCCATCCAGAATGGAAACCCTCGAGACCATACGATTTGTTTCTCTGAATACTTGGAACTCGATATGAGGTTGACGGCCTCCATGTGTCCAACATCGACCTTGTAGCCCAGTATATACGTGAAGATGATCTTCGCAACATACCTGGAGAAGCGCAAATTCAGATTGGACGTGGAATGGACGGTGATGCTCCTGAGCTTACTTCTTCTTCTGATAACCGTCAAGGTTTCCGTCTGGGAATACCCTGTGAGCCTGGAGGATGCGATTGTGCGGGGAGAGGACAGACCTTTGAACTTCTTGCGGATATTGGCCATCTCCTTGTTTATCCTCTTCTCTTCTAATTCGCGCACGCGTGCACCACGGATGTCCGCAATGAACTTGGATGGCATCAGTTGAAAGCCGCATTGGCAGGACGGACGAGACTCACCTGCGTCAAACCACGCATGTTGGTAGCCATCTTTGCAGGATTTAAGCTTGGACGGATCTGCAAAGATTTTCGTGATGAACTGAGCTTGTCAGTAGTAGTTTGCCGTGCGGATGCTTAGTGTGTTGGGCAAGTCGTTGAGTTGGACAGAGATCACTAGCACTGGTTGTGTTGATGCTGAAAGGAGACACACAAGGCGCAACGTAAACAACTCCGAGTCAAGCTTTCAAGTTTTGGTTGGTAGATTCCAGCACACATTAGAACGAGATTTTAGAGTACATGACGGATGATAGAGATGGGATGTGCGTCTACTAGTGATGATGAATGCTGTCCGCGATGCCAGTCTAATTATGAATAAAAGCTACGCGAGAGCCGACTTGGTGTGCTAGGTCGTGAGTTGTATGCGGAACCAACACCGAAAGGTGTCGAGTATCCCGACCTCGATCCAGGCAGTCTGCTGGTGGAGAATGCGGGGGACGCCATTGGCGTTGCATTCCGAGAACTAGTCGCGGACTGTGTAGACATCCGCTCATCGCTGTAGCGGTTCAGTATCCGCACGATGTCCCGCGTGATTGAATCCAGATCTGATAATTCCCGTGGAGACAAAGAAAGGTCTACGTTCAGCACTTCTTCACCCGCTTCGTCCTCTTGTGTGGGCATGCCCGCGAGGTGGGGCCCGGTGCGCATTTTGCTCATGTGAATACCCTCGAATACCCGCAACATGCAGGCCTCCATCATGGTCTTCAAGCGCTGGAGATCATCCAGAACATCCAAGTTTCCGACGATGGGCAACCATTCATCACATTCGAGCCCGCGTTCAGTGACTTGAATATCGTTCGCACCAAATAACAGATAGGTCATAGGATCGAGACGTGTCGTGTTGATGAGGTACATTTGCGGGGTTTGGCCGGCGACGGTGAGATTCTGCCGTTTCTCTGCATACGCATACAGTTGCTTCTCTCCCTGGAGCAACGAGGTATCATCTTCGGACGATCTGATGTGCTTGCGGTGGTTCACACTACTCGGATGAATGAAGGTCAGCTATCAAGATCCGATCAGTGGACATGGCACAACGACAGTGACGAAAAGCCAGACCTTGTCGTGCTGCGTGCGCAATGTCATCTCACCCGTCCGGACACCAAACTTGGGTTGGGTCGCAACGGCAACGAGGCCAGCAAGCAAGGGGTGGGAATGTGCATTGGCATTGAGTGCGGGTGGCACCGTCCATTCGCGGTCGCGTGCTCGACCATACACACCTCCCTCAGCCGCGTCAATAATCCCGGCTTGATATAGGGATTGCAGGAGATGCCCTCGAACTTTGGTAATCAGTACCAGCGTTGACTTGGAGAGAAAGTTGTCAGTGCAGAATCGGGACGCCCGCCCATGCTCGTCATTGCGGTACATCTCGTGCCACGCATCGTAAGCGTTCAGTATCGTCAATGCATCGGATCTGAACTCCCTTGGAGACCATGTGGCCTTGACGGCAGCTGCCTCTGCTTTGAGATGTATAGGCGAGAAGAAGGGATCTCGGTTTGTGAGGATGGCAGCTAGGGTCAGCGCTTTGTCGAGACAACGGAAGAAGACGCCATACAGGACCAGACGGCCAATCTGTACATCTACAGGCAGTTGGAGGAGGACGCGACCAAGCGATGTCAGGTTCTTCTGATGGTCCAAAGCGCCCACCATCTGAAGGGCTTTCATGGCTGCCGCAACACGATCGGCTGCAGGAGGCTCGATTGTTGCTGCGAGAACATCTTCAACCTCCATTCCAGGGAAGCTCAAGGCCTTGACATGCATAACGACATTGCTCAGGTCTACACGTTTCATCTCGACCGTCTGATGTGGATGAAGATTTGCGGCGCGAGTCTTGCTCAAGAGACCAAAGTACTCTCCAGAGCGATGCCTGCCCGCGCGTCCGACCCTCTGATTGAGATTCGATGAGCCAACCCATGCCGAGACGAGGGAGGATATATGTCGATCGGGGTCAAACCGTAATTCCTTGATCTTGGCGGTGTCGATGACGTAGACAACGTCTGGAATCGTGACCGAGGTCTCGGCAATGTTCGTTGCCAAGATGACACGACGAACACCCTCGGGAGGGGGGTCGAAAACGACTTGCTGTTCGGCAAGGGGTATCGTCGAGTGTAGGACGTGGATATTATACTTTCTTTGATCGCCGAAATCGAGCGGAAGCCTACCATTTAACAGGAATCGTTGCACGGACGAAATTTCTTCCCATCCGGGCAGGAAGACGAGGACATGACCGGAATCGGACTGTTGGAGGACGTGCGAGACTGTGGCAGCTACGAGAGGTGCAGGCAGTTCTAGTTCCTCGTCGGTCAGCGAGGGCTGGTGAGACGATGATGGAAGGGACGAAAGGGCGGTGTGATTGCGCTGGGCGTACGCCTCTTCTCGTCCCAGATACCTGGAGACAGATTCGTGGGTGAACACCCAGCTGAGCTGGGGTTGCACCTTCATGTCACCGAGAAAGTCCTCCAAGAAAAATCTGGCGACAGGAAAGGTGCGACCGGGAACTTGGATCACCGCCGCGTTGTTACCGGCTGCATCAGGAAAGTACTCTTGGAACAAACGTGGTTCGACAGTAGCACTCATGAGCACGACTTTGAGAGGGAGGTTGCGTGTCTTGCGGTCCTCCATTAAGCGCTTGAGCACGACGAGGAGGAGATCCGTGTCGACGTCCCGTTCGTGGACTTCATCGACCAAAATATGAGTGACCTGGTCAAGTTTCGCGGCTACGATACCACCCTCTGACATGGCAGACTGGAGACGCCTGAGCAAGACACCGATGGTGCAAAAAGTGATGGAACCGTGTTCTTCGGGTAGTTTTGACTCGAAACGAACGCTGTAACCAACGGAGCCGCATCCGACGACCTCGCCTCGCTCCTTTGCGACGCGGTCGGCGATACTGAGTGCTGCGAGACGACGAGGTTGTGTGCAAACAATGTTGCAGTGTGCGCCTTGGCCGCGATCAATGTAGTCGTCGAGGATAAGCTGAGGGACCTGTGTGGTTTTGCCGGAACCGGTCGCAGCCATGCAGAGAGTGACGTCGTTGTTGGAGATATGGGAGAGCAGATCCTGGGAACGGGTGTAGATGGGTAGGGCGGCGCGCAAGGTTCGCATTTTCTCAGTGGATGGATCATGGAGATATGCCTGGCGTCTGTTGTTGAGTTCTACGGACCTGATAGCAGCGAGGTGAGGGGGATAGTAACGAGGATATGAGGGACGCGGGGGGAGTGAGTGAGGAGGGGTGGTAGATTGATTTGAAGAGGGTCTGTTCCTGTAGAGCATGGACTTTTTGATATCGGAGCAAAGGTCGAGGATATCGTCGGCGAGGGAGTTGCTGACGGGGAGAGCAATCTTTGGGGCGAGACCGAGGTCTTTTCCAGACTTTGCGGCAGCGAGGTAACGCTTCCAAAGATCTGGATCGCAGCTCTCGAGGTACTGGGCGACGTCGAGGTAGCACTGAATGTGGGCGTTCTTTTTGGTAGAAGCGGTACCCATGCCGATGTGACGACCGTCGACGGACATGACGGCTTGCCAGGTAGGATGGGCGTGCTCGAGTTGAAGGTATTGGCAGTCGATGTCAGGTTTTGGGAAGGCATAGAGACGACAGTAGTAGTCCATGAAGCTGCGTGCGCGCTCGTACGAGACGATGGCGCCATCGGAGAGGGTGCGCTGGGACGGGGGGGTTGGGGCAGGGAGGGCAGACTTGGATGGCTTGTCGAGCTGTACACGGGTCAGTTGGAGAGTGGGGGGGAGGATGGAGAGTACAGACCAGACCGTGGTGGTGGAGCTGGTAGAGGGCGGAAAGGGCACAGAGACGCTCTGCAGACTTTTTGTCGGGATGGTCGCCTATGGCAGTGATTTGGGGGTCGGTGTCGAGGAGGAGGGAGCAGCTGTGGGAGGGGTGAGCGGGGAAAGGAGACGGTAGGAAGAGGACGAACCGGACGATGGGTTGATCGGCAGCAGAGTCGAGGAGGTGGGTGAATTGATAGTTGAGAGGGACGGAGAAGAGGGCGGCGAAGTTGGCGAGGGGGGACTTTGGGTTGTCGAGGAGAGAAGACTTGAGCGGGGGGGGGGTGGGGGTGTGTTGGCGGAGGGTGTTTTCGATGTAGTGCGCGTCGTGGAGGGGACCCACGAGGAGAGGTGCTTTTAACTTTAGCTTTTGGGCAACCTTTTGCAGTTTCCCCGGACGATTTTTTGGAGCAGGCGTCGTGAATGGCCGCTTGGACGAGGACCGCTGCATCGTCACGATCCAGCGCCGAAAGGACGACGACATATATAATATGATGTTGCTAATGACGAGCGAGCGAGCGCTCAAGGGTCTGACTTTATTTTACTGCCCGGCATTCTCCGCTCGCCGCTGGATGGCGTCCCCGATGCCCACCAGATATTTCAGTCGCACCGCCCACCTCTTCGCCCCCGTCCAGTCACCACCGCCGACCGCGTCCTCGATCATCCCAATCGTACCCCGCATCTTGTCTAGAAATCGCTCAGCACAACACAGACACCGCATACAACACACTTGCCGTCGTTGGCCTCCTTCAGCCTCCCGAGACCCTCCCCGCCACTCCGCTCAATCGTCTCCCTCACCTCCATCACCTCCATAATCAGCTCCATCTCGTCCACCTGCTCCGTCTCCCCCACCTCCTGCCCGTTCCGTCCCAGCACATACATAATCCGCTCCATCGGCGACAGCAGCGTCTTGTATGCCGTGTTCACCGCGTTCGACACCGCCAGCGCCGCATCCTTGTCTCCCTTAGTACCTCTTTAGTTCACGTTGCCATACTAGTCTAGAATACCTTACCTCGCTCCTCGTCGCCCACCCGTCTGGGTGACACAGTCGTTGTGCCTCGAGAAACCTCCGTTTCAGATCGCCCGTGTCGACCACGAACGGGTTCGGCCCGTATGGCAGCCCGAGCAGCGCGTGGTGTGTGATCGACTCGTGCACCCTCTCAATGTACCTGCACCTCGGACACACCGGCAGCGCAGTGGGAAACCCTGCACCGCACGACGGGCATGTCCTCGTTCTCGCCCCTCCCACCAGCGTGTATCCCCGTCGCTGTGCCAGTCGGCGTGCGCCAAGTTTGCCGAGCTGGGTCAACATGTTCATGGGAGTCGCACAGTCCCAATGATTTCCTCTTTTATTTCCTACCCCACCCATGTCCCTTCCACACATGCGCGCGGACGACCCCGCCGCCGCCGATCCTGCACGTCGTCGTCTCCTCCACAAATCCCCCTTTCATCGCTTTCTCTCTCTCCCATCACGCCCTTCCAATCCCATCTCTCTATCCCCTCCCTCCACCGACCACCCCGCAGACGACATACACATCGGCGATGCCCGCCTCCATCACCCCCCACACGACAAGGACATATACCGCTGGGCCATCTTGTACGAAAACCAGAGGGGGTACCGTCATTCCCGCCCCTCACCTCTTCCGAGCTCACCACCCCCTAGAATCACCCTCTTCTCCACTCCGTTCTATTCTCCTCTCTCCCTCCTCCCATCCGATCCACAGCCATTCACATTACCCCACACTTACAACTCCCGTGCTCCCAACCCCTATATTTCACTCGACAACTACCCACTCCCAGACGGCACATGGTACTGGGTCTCCACCGCCTGGATGATCGACATGCGAACAGATCTCGGCGAGGTACAGCACGATGGTTTTGAATACAACTGGTGCTTCCGTGATAATCACTGGCACGCCCAGACTAGGAAACTCGGCACCGGCGCATGGGTCAGACGCAGGCGCTGGGTCAGGCTCATGATGCGCCCCGCAAACCATACGCATGGACACAATCCCTCCTGCAACGCTAATCATACCATCATTCCTTCGCGCTCGTCCTCTCTCGCGCTCCCTGCTTACAAATTCTCCTTGGTTGAGCTAGATCACCACGCACTCCACGTGTGGGACGGAAGCGAACAAGACTGGCAACATGTCCATCGCTTGCTCAGGCAGCTTGGACGCGACGGGCGCAAACTCGAACTCTGGCGAATGTGGCTCGGTCCTTGTGTTCAGGCACACCCACCAGACATCAAGGCAAAGGGTAAGCAGTCCGACGCTCCGTTTCCATCCTCGCAAGAAGTTCTTGAAAAGCGTCTCTCGGATGTCGTTCCTGAGGAGAACCCCCCTCCGCTCGTCCATCTGATCACCATCCTTAGGAATCATGTACGTGTACTCTCTTCATCCTTGCAGACTGATTAGAACACCCATGCGGCCCAGGGAAAGGCTATTCTTCACTCCTTTGTATTTCCGGACTCGCGCGCCCAGTTTGTCGATCTCGTGAAACGGGCCGGGCTGGCACAAGACTTCGAAAGTTGTCTTGGACGTGCTTTTTCGGCGGCTGACGTTGATTTTTGGAGTTATGCCGACGACTTGGACAAACTCTTGGACAGGGACTGAGACGGGGGCAGATATATCTCCCTCACACTTAGGATGGTACTTATATTATGTTTTTTCCCAACGGTTCCTTTTGGTCCTGTAATCACATGAAGTATTTTACAGTATTTTATATTTACTTGGCCCTGCTCTGTTGTTCGGGTAGCCGATGGCATCCCCACCCTCGCCCCCATTCAAGCCGACCCCGTCATGGAAAGCGACATTGGCTACAGTCATAGGAAACATCTCTGATGACACGGATCATCCCGTGCAGATTGCACTGCGCACATATTCGCTCTGCGTTTCTCTTTCCCTCGGTCCTGTATTGCTACCAGTCATTTTTGCACCAGCGATTCATCCAAAGAGTCTCAGGGCGCGTGCAAGTGTCTTTTGGCGCGCACTCTCGAGGGAGTTGCGGCCAACTGGGTTCGCCTGGGCGATTACAACCGCTGTTGGGGGAGGAGCAGCCCTGCAACGACTCTGGGGCTTCCTGGAGCGTCGATATACCCACCCCCCGGCCTGGGTACACTACATCAACTCCAAGCTATCGCTATGCCAGAGAGCATTGTTGGCAAACGTGATTTCCTCAACACTTGCGGTCACTCTCCTGCGATGGAAAAAGCGTCGGCAGCTTGGAACGGCGTCCCCCACCTTGGACCTCAGCTTACTGTTCCTCGTTCGCGCACTCGACGCGTCGGTACAGGCGTTCCTCCTTCGAAAGGCACGGGAAACCGCTGCACGACAGGTCCAGGCCCTTTCACGCAATGGCGTAGCGTCACGTCCCTCTGGGTTACCCCTCACACCACCCGATACGCCCGATACCAGGTTGCTCGACAAACAGTGCAAAGACTTCGCCAAGGAGTGGCAAAAGAACGTTGCGACGCATTTGGATGCACTTCTTTTCTGGGCCAGTTCCGCAAGGTTCGTGACAGTGCATCCTGTTGTGTCCGCGGTTTTTGGGTCGTTTACTCTTCCAAAGGATCATGTGGTGTTTCGTCTATCAACCTCAGCGGTACATTGCTTTTACTTGGCATGTGGCTCGTCTGACTCGGTACATGGTTCTAGATTGTCTCCTTCCTATATGAAATGGTATGATTTCGTGAGCTATTCCGCCGCAACAACATCACATTCCTCCTCGCGACAGGATCAACTCTCTTGCCGACGTCGACAAGAGTTTGTTGGAGGTCCTCCGCGCTCTCCGGGAAGGCACGTGGTCATATATTCACGGTTCATCCGCAAAACGCAACATCCTTGGCCCCTTGGCCGAGGAACTCGGACGTTCCCTATCATGGGGTGACCCCACCGTCCTGCCTGCGTACGGGGGAAATCTCGCCAACGAGGTATGGAATCAGCTAGGAATTGATGGGCGAAGCGGTATTGGAGGATTGCCCTGCGAGCTTGTGCATGGCGGGATCGGTGCAAGGTTCGGGCTTCACAATAGTTGCATTGCCAATGCTGCTATCAGAGCCATATACGCGTTCGCTAAAGCGCTTGTCATCTATCTCCCTGTAAGTCTGCGCCGCGTATCCATTCGTGTGGCTTCGTAACTCAACCGGCTTCGTCGATGTTTCAGGTCCATTTCCTTCCAATTCCCCTTACCAAACCCACCTCAATCATGCGTTCCCATCGTATTTTGCCCGCACTCCTATCAGCTATCCGAAGTGCAACCTTTCTTTCAACATTCCTCTCTTCGTACTGGTTCGCAGTCTGCTTTACCCGCACTCTCGTGCTAGCTCGGTTCTTCCCTGGGATCTCGCACGACGTGTGGGATGGTCCTTACGGTTGTACTCTTGCAGGTTCGCTTGTTTGTGGGGCGAGCATCTGGATCGAGAATGCAAGAAGGAGAGGAGAGATGGCGCTTTACGTTCTGCCCAAAGCTTTAAGAGCTTCGATATCGGAAAAATGGTTGCACAGTAGGCATCCAGTGATCCAGTTTGCGGAATGGTGAGTTCATCCGTGACTCGATAATTCGCTTCTGAATCCACAACGATGTAGCCTAACATTTATCTTATCTTTGGCATCGCTCTTGACGTTGTCTGTCCACCAACCGGAGTCATCAAGAGGTCTGTCGAGATGGACGTTGGCTTTCATCATGAAAGGATCCAATGCTGGCTTCTGGAAAAAGCGCAGGAGAGAAATCGCTACATGTCCTCTCACGCCTGTGGATTCGTCCATTCCTGCATTCGCTGATTCCGTTCACCACAAGGATTGATTCTCACTGACCATAAACAACACTCGTTACCCGCAGGCGATAGTAATGAATGTAACAGGACAGTCCATTCTCTGATTACCCACTCCAGAGATGTAGCGCACAATCGTAGAACGAACAACTTGCAATCAAGGTGTCGCTTCCACCTTGATGCTGAAAAGACCAATCAACTCCGTAAGCAAGAGATTCGTGTTGGTCAAATCTTTTCGTTATCTCGGCATGACCAGCGTCATCCGCGAGTAACCTTTCTTCCGACCCATTACTCGAAGGGTGAAAGCGGACGACTTTGAAACCATCGTGCATGCACGCGACAAGGAGGTCGTGCTTGCGTTCGGCGGATGGATGCCACTTGACCCGCCAGGCTCCGCCTCCGACGTCCACATCTGTTAAAGGTTTCAAGGGCTTGCGTGTGTCAAAAAACCGAACTTTGTTGTCATAACTACACCAGTGTCAATGTTGCCCCAAGCTCCGTCGAGCGCGACGTACCTTCCAACAGCGATTAAATGTTCTATATGCGGGTGGCTTTGGATTGTAGTCACCCCCGCATCGAACCTGAGCAATATTTACCCTGCTCAGCTCTCTGAAAATGCTAGTTGCTTCGTCTTTGCATACCGTTTATTGACGAAGAAGGGCCGATCAAAACCTTGTCGCTCGTCCCAGCCTTTCATTTGGAGATCATCCCCGCCTGATCCAAAGGATTAGAGGTCACGATAAGAGATTGTGTGAAGTAAAGTTCTCACCTGAGTAAATTACGGAGTTGTCCCAGTAATTCCACGCCGCAATCCACGGCTCGTGGTCATGGGCATACCATTTGTCAGAGACAATAAGCTCTCCTTGGGAACATGGCCTGAGGAGCGACAATGTCCCATCTGATAGTGACACGATCAGGTTGCCAAGCCCGCTGCAATAACATCCGTCACCCGTCGATGATTTCGGTGAGAAAGGCTCGGTCGCACTTTGTTGGACATCGGCGGTTTGACCAGTCGATGGAGAGACATAGGACATCATCCGGGGCACAGGATAGTCGCTGGAGTGGAGCCAACCTGTTCTGACCAAGGACCATCATCACAAATTTTCTGGCAGGATGGGATGAGTGGGGTGATAGACACCTCATGGGCCAGCCATTCGCGCAAAGATACGTTCCCTTCAGAATCAGCGATGCCCAAGACCGGATTGCTTGTAGATGATCTATGACACCTGGTAATGTGGGTGATACAGTCCGTCTCGTGACAAAGATAGTCACCATTTCAGATCAAGAACCGCTGGCAGATCGATTTCTTGGATTTGCGAACTGATATAAACTGTAAGGTGACCTCGATAGAAGGGAAGCATCTGAACTCACGGGGCGTTCCCCTCGGTAGATGATAGTCGAAAAACCAAGCATTTGCCTCGTCGATTCTGAATAACTTTTGGTGCTGTCGGCGCATCATCGGCATCGTCGTCAACTGTATTCCTGGTCTGAGTGGACTCTAGGTTATATGTTCCACAGACAAAGATATCTTGCAAGCTGTTATGGGGGCAAAACTCGACCGCATCCGCCGGCCAGGTAGTGTTGAACATGGTAAATGTACCTAATACTCCCGGTTACCAAGCCTTATTATAAGGAGTGGTGTTACGTGTCATTGGCTTAGCGTTAGTAAGCCAATGACACGTAACACCACTCCTTATAATAAGGCTTGATATCGGTACTTAGTATGGCAACTTTGCCCCTTTCTCTCATCTCTCCGACTAATCAACCATGAACCTCGAAAATCTTACAGACAAGACGAGGCAGTCGATAGCTGCTGCTGTCCAGCTTGCCAGAGACTATTCAAATGCGCAAGGTTAGTGATTTCCCTCACTATCAGACCATGCCGTTCAACACTCTTCCAGTCCATCCAGCGCATCTTGCATTTGTTCTCCTCAACGAAGGTCAAGCTCCCGAATCTGCTCTACCAGGATCAAGAGGTTCCTCTCGGCCCCTTTTTGCGTCAGTGATCCAGAGAGCTGGCGGTGATCCAGTCAGTAACCTAAACACCGTCCAATTCTTATGTACCGATTCACTTGCATTAGGCTCCTATCAACCGAGGTCTGCAGAAACACATCGTCCGACTTCCCTCTCAATCGCCAGCCCCCGATGATATCACGCTCAGCTCTGCTGCTCTCAAAGTCTTGCTTGAGGCACAAGAACAGCAAAAAAATATGCACGATTCCTACCTTGCTCAAGATCACCTTCTCCTTGCCCTCATAAAGGACGCCTGTATTGCATCTGTCATCAGGGAAGTCGGGCTTACTGAGCCGGTTCTTAGAACCGCCATTCAGCAAATTCGAGGAGACAGGCACATTGAGAGCAGGAGTGCTGAGGAAGGCTTTGATGCACTCCAAAAGTACGCCATTGATTTGACTGCACTGGCTCAAGAAGGGAAACTCGATCCCGTCATCGGGAGAGATGACGAAATAAGGAGAGTCATCCGAATTTTGTGTAGAAGGTGTCGTTTCTTAGTCATATCGTTGCGGCACTTATTGATTATTCCCATCATGATAGAACGAAGAACAACCCTGTGCTTATCGGTGAACCTGGTGTTGGTAAGACCTCCATTGCCGAAGGTCTCGCTCAGCGCATTGTCAAGCGAGATGTTCCTGCATCCCTCATTGGGCGACTCTTCTCTCTAGACATGGGTGCTCTCATGGCTGGAGCCAAGTACAAGGGAGAATACGAAGAACGAGTCAAGAGTGTTCTCCATGAGGTTGAAAAGGCTTCTGATGACGGCACCCCCGTTATGCTTTTTATTGACGAGTTACACCTCATCATGGCTGGGAGAGGTGCAGAAGGTGGTGGCATGGATGCTGCTAACCTCTTCAAACCTCTTTTGGCAAGGGGCAAACTCCACTGCATCGGTGCTACAACGCTTTCAGAATACAAGAAGTATATCGAAACCGATGCAGCACTCGAGCGAAGGTTCGCACAGGTGCTTATCAACGAACCCTCGGTTCCAGAGACTATCAACATACTGCGAGGAATACGAGAGAAATACGAGGTACATCATGGCGTCAGGATACTTGATGGGGCTTTGATATCAGCGGCAACCCTTGCTCATCGCTACCTGACGTCAAGAAGATTGCCTGACGCTGCGATAGATCTTGTTGATGAAGCTTGTGCTAGGTGAGCTCTACTCGTACTCGTACTTTGCTTCTACTCCTACAAGTGCTTTTACTTGTTTACCAGCGTGCGAGTGGCTCTTGAAACAGCTCCGGAAGCTATCGATAAGCTGCAGCATCATAGGCTACAGCTCGAGGTAGAAATACATGCTTTAGAGAGAGAGAAGGACCAAGCAAGCAAGGATCGCCTCGCTGCTGCTCACAAGGCAATGGCAGAAATTGATGATGAGCTTCATCCACTCAAGGCTGCCTATGAAGCCGAGAGAAATCGGGGCGACGAGATCAATAGCGTTCGCAAGAGGATTGATGAGCTCAAGGCAAAAGCTGACGATGCCGAAAGAAGGCAAGCACCTTTTTTTTCGAAACTCGGGTCGATCAGTGGCACTTAATGCACTCGTGTAGATATGACCTTGAAACTGCTTCAGATCTTCGTTACTATGCTCTCCCTGAATTGCAGAGCCGACTTGAGCAGCTTCAAGCTCGAAAAAGGGAGGAAGAAGCCAATGGATATATCGGTACTGATACTGTTACCTCGGACCACATAGCCGAGATCGTCGGTCGATGGACATCCATTCCGGTGACGAAACTACTGTCAACAGAGAAGGAAAAGCTACTTCACATGGAGAAATTTCTTGCTGACGCAGTGGTTGGTCAACCTGAAGCTGTGAAAGCGGTAGCAAACGCAATCAGGTTGTCTCGCAGTGGGCTCACGGATGCCCAACGACCTATTGCTAGCTTTCTCATGACCGGCCCTTCCGGAACTGGCAAAACGCTGTTAAGTAAAACAGTAAGTTCATGTCCACGTCGGTTACCGGTGGAGAATCAACACATGATTTGATTAGCTTGCGTCATTACTTTTCGACTCTCCAGATGCTATGATTCGGATTGATGGATCCGAATACTCTGAGAAGCATGCGATTGCACGCCTCATTGGTGCACCTCCAGGATACGTTGGCCACGAATCGGGCGGTCAACTCACCGAATACGTTCGGCGCAAGCCATATAGCATTATCCTCATCGACGAGATCGAAAAGGCATCTCACGAATTTGTGACCCTGTTCCTACAAGTCCTTGATGATGGTCGTCTCACAGACGGCCAAGGCCGCGTCGTCGACTTCCGCAACACTGTCATCATCATGACCTCAAACCTCGGTGCTGCTTTTCTCGGCGACATGGGCGAAGGTCCGATCAGCGCACACACGAGACAACTGGTCATGGGTGCAATTCAAGCACATTTCCCCCCTGAATTTATCAACCGCATTGATGGAATAATCATATATGTAAGTTTGGCACCATACCCTCGCTGCACGACAACTGCATCCTATTTTGACTTTGACAGCGTATGCTGTCGAAGACCAACACGCTCAAGATCGTGGATCTCCGGCTGAAGGAAATTCAAGGCAGGCTTGCGGACCGACATATTGTCCTGGATATTGATGCCGAGTCGAAGCAATACCTTATGTCCATTGGTTATTCACCCATCTACGGAGCTCGTCCACTGAACCGTGCGATCCAAAGCGAGCTGCTGAACCCATTATCCATCATGTTGCTCTCTGATCGCATTCGCGATGGCGAGACTGCCATGGTTAGGTTTGATGGACCACGGAACAGAATAGTTATCATTCCCAACCACGATGGAAGTGTCGAGAGGGAAGATGTCGAGTTGGACGGCCCAGAGGACATTGAAATTGAGGAAATGGACTAGAGGACGCCAGTCGGAAATGGACGTATCACGCATGTATGTAGTTTAGAGAACAACGCTCGAATTCCATGGAGGTCGCGCCGAAATTTCCATTTCGAGGTCGAAATTTATATACACTTTCCCGGTTGACCCGAGAGTTGGCCATCGACCACGACAAGTCTACCAGCATGCTCAGCCGTCGGTTCGTCACAAGATTTACATTTCCTCAGCTTAAAGCATTGGGAAGGGCGTCCTCCACTGCTGCAAGTGTACCTACCCCGCCGGCTCCTGCCTCCGAGTCGAGCGTCGCGCCGCAGTCACCCAATTGCCCAACGACGTGGTCGACGAGTCAGAGGCCCCGGCCCGCGTCTCGCTCCGGCCCTCGCTTCGAACAGACATTTATGGAGCTCCAACCCAACCCACTCAGCGCTATGGAGCTGGTTGCCAACGAGCCAATCAGAGTTGTTCACAGCCGAAAGGCTGTCTGTGATGGTGGTGAGTAAATGCAAGACATGCGTGTCTTTCGCCCAGAGTGCTCACAAATTGGTCAGGAGGAGGTCCTCTCGGTCACCCCAAAATCTTCATTAACCTAGTTCGCACTGGTCCGCTTCCTTTGTGATGTGCTGTTTTGCTAACATGATTCAAGGATCAATCTGGTCCTCGACCATGCGGGTGTGTATTTCATTGTTCTTTCCATCTCATGCTGATTTTCGAGTCGGACTTACTCTTAGCTACTGGTATGTTGTCAAACGCTTGTCTTCTATATGGTCTCGGCTTTACATCAACCCGTCAGTGGCCTCCGGTTTGAGCAGGCCCCGCATGGACACGAACATTGACGTGTTCAACATCGTGGCTATCCAAGCGGTTTGTTGTAGAGATATACAACCGAAATTATTGTTGCCACAAAGCGGAAAATCAGTGTCGACTGCGTGGTACGTTTATTGCAAATGGGTAAGGGTACAAGTCAGCGCTCTACAACGCCAAATCAGAGTAAGTATGCCACTAGAATGTCAGTAAGTATAATAAGTAGGGGCGAACTAAAGCCACAAGGGCTATACTACGCGTCACGGAGAGGGTAGTACCTCATAGCGCCCATGGTTTGCCAGGAGGTGAGAGGTAGATTTGGGAACGACTTCAGGGTGTTGGGATGATGATAGAATTGAGGTGGAGAGCAGTACGAGGATTGCAGCAATGAACGCACGTATATGGGATAAAAATGAGTGTTCCTGACAAAGTTGCGGCGATAAAAAGCCTCGGATGGAAGTGAGCGAAGGTGTCATTCGTCCTCTGGCGAATGGAAAGACATGGGGGAGAGTGGAGGATACTCCCCTTCTGCCACAGCTTCGAGGTGCGAGAAAGGTGGGAGAGAATGTGGAGATGAAAGATGGTCGCTTGGGGACGTTGGCAGTGGTGTCTGGATGGAATGACAACCATCAGACAAAAACCATAAGGAGTACCGTTTACATACCACTTTGAATATCGGGTTGATCGCGGCATTTGGGTCAATCAGATCAGTTGGCGGGTGACCATATAGTTGACCATTGCACTCGTACGATTTATGGGAGGAAGAGGGATATTGGATAAGAGGAGGGACCACATAAGGACTGGAGGCGGATTCGTGAGAATTGTGGGAGTGCATCCACGAATTGGGTGAGGGGGACAGCGACAAAAGGTTGATTGGTGGAGGGGAAGAGGTCCCCGAAACCGAAGAGGTAGTATCGACAGATGCGCGGTTATTGAACTCGTTGAACTGGTGATCTAGGGATATCGAATTGGATGATCGTGCGGAAGTGGGAAAGTCATCATACGATGTTCTGCCCGTCCTCAACGAGGATACAGATGTAATTCGGTTGATACCGTAGACAATCGGTCGTCGGACGCGTGCGGGGCCTGGATCACTATCCACTGTTGCGGACGATATGGCTGACATCCTCCCTGTGCTGTGGACGTCCGACGATGACATGGAATGGTCGTCGTCGAAGTCTCTACGACGAACCTTGCTCAAGCGTTCGTCTCTAGGTAACCAACGGTCACTCGAAGGCAGGTTCGTATCTGGGGGTTTGAGATATCGCCCAGAGGCCGCATTCAACGTGGGCGAGGATACCTTGCCACTGTTCTGGTTTTGCCGTATCGGGCCCGACGCTGAAATCTTTCCCTTGTCCAAATCATCGTAATTCGGACGTTGGTTGACACTCAGCAGACTACCCGAATGTGTCCACTTCCACTCCAACTCGTTTCTTGCGGTAGTTTGCATGAGCATCTGATTACGCTTCTGCATGACAGCACGGGCCTGCTCCCTGTGTAATCGCTCCGCGAGCGCGCGACGCTGCTTCTCTGCTTCGAGTTGTAACCGTTCTGCCTCCCTCTTGATAGCTTTCGCATCCTTACGAGTGTTGGCTGGTGGAGTGTCTGTGACGGAAAAACCATCAGAGTTCGTAGACTGTGTACGCTTGAGGGAGGGAGTTGAGCTTGATCCTGGAACCTCATCGACGGGGGGTAAGGACTGTTGATGTGGTTTCTCTCCATGACCAAACACGCCGAGACCCCATCTTGCGTTCTTCTTGCCAAACCCGAGAGAGGATCCAAATTTGCCGAGCTTGCTGACGGATGTGTGGTTGGCGTCTTGTGCAGGGATATGTCCGGCCATTGGAGGCGGAATCGTAGATGTTTGGGTGTCCATCGCATGATTGTCTTCTGGGATTTCAACCAGTGGAGAAGACACATCCATCTGATCCGAGTCTGACCGAGCATGATTTGAAGGCCACGTAGAAGATGCATGTGTGCGGGCTTCCTCGACGATGTCTGACGAAAGCGGAGGGTGAGTGTATATCCGAAGGTCGTTTGCGTATTCTGTTGTTTTGTGAGAAGAAGGCGTATGCGTGGTCGAATTGATGATAGAAGGGACAAAGGCAGTGCGGTGGGAAGAAGCGGCGTCTGGAATGTGAGATGGGTGGAGACTCGAGGCAAAATGGTACGGGGATTTTGGAAGGGAATTGTGGGAATGCGAAGGAGGCACACTGCGAGGGGATGCAGAAGGTGTGATAAACGGCGCGCCGTTCGTATGCAACTTTGATGGGGTTGTGGGTAAAATTTGCACATGCAAGGCAGGGGGCATTGGGGGCATGTTCTGGGGTAATGCTTCGATGAGGTATGGATGCTCCAGACATTGCCGGCTGGTCAGTCGCGCATCTGGATCATATTTGAGCAGGTCCGATATGCACTCGATAAGCTTCCGAGGAGTGTTGCGGTCGAAATAAGAAAAAATGTCTCTCGGTTGAGACTGACGACAAACGATGAGTACACGGTTGGACAAGGATGAACAAAAAAGCGCATCACCTTGGGAAAGACAAAGTTGAACTGTTTTGCCATCTTGAGGCCTTTGCCCCACTTGCCGCCTCCGAAGGAACGACTCCTAGCATCTGAGCCATAATCGGCTGGATCGCCAAGGACCTCGCAAATTCTGTGTATTTGGTCGATTTGACCCGAGCCCGGAAAGAGTGGACGGAGATTGATTAGTTCAGCCATAATCGTGCCGAACGCCCACATGTCCACAGGATTAGAATAGTCCCTGCTCAGGAGCAAGACCTCTGGCGCGCGATACCATCTGGTAGAAACGTACTCAGTATAAGGGGGAGCACTTGCAGTCTCGCGTGCGAGACCAAAATCAGCGAGTTTGATGATGGCTACGACGTCCTTTTCTGTGGGTGCGGTTGGGGATGCGACTGGGGATAAGGAGCGGTATTCAAAGAGACCGGTGGTAGTGACGAGAACATTCTCTGGCTTCATGTCCCTGTGGAAATAACCAGAAGCATGTATGTGGTGGAGACCCGAGACGATTTGTCGGAAGATGGAGGCCACGAGGCCACCTGCGAGAGGCCGGCCTTTTCGAGCCTTGATGAGGTGATATAGATTACCCTCCATGCTCTCGAAAACAAAGTAGAGCTCCTTAGTATCTGGGAGGAGAAAGAAATCGTAAAGGGGTATGATGCATGGGTGAAACGGGATTGCGCGGAGAGACTGGAGGTGGGATGGTGAGGGGGAAGGAGGAGGAAGAGGAGAGAAAACGGACCTCGAGCTCCTTGAGTCTCTTGCACTCGTCCCAACCGCCCTCCCACTTCTTTTTCATCCTCTTTACGGCGACGAGACGCTTTCCAGCCCACTCTGGACGGGCGCCGCCGCCGCATTGCATGGGGGAGAGGGGTGTATTGGGGGGTAGGGTCCCGTGCCAATCGCAGAGGAGGACGGTGCCAAAGGAACCGTCGCCGAGGGTTTTGATGGGGGTGTAGGATCGATGTGAGCCTGTCGGGGATGATTTAGGAGATGGGGGAGGAGAGGGGAAGGACATACTCGAGCGAGCATCGCCGACTTGGAGTCTGCCGTTCTGGATTGAGACGGCGGGGATGCCGAGGACGTGTACGGTGTCCTTTGGGCCGTTCTTTGGGCCGGCAGTGCTCTGTATGACATTGTTCGAGGATGTGAACATGATACGTGGAGCATTGCCTTGAGGAGGGGAAGTACTAGGAAAACATAAAGAAGTTACAGCAGCCTGCTTGGACTCGCACCAAGACGTGATACAACCAATCGTATTAGTAAGCACTAGTACGGCACTTCGTGAAACAATTTGGACACGCTCTCGCCGTAGTGGCTCCGTCTGATCACCTCCCCGAGCACAGGCCCAACGTCGATCACCTCGATCTTGCCGCACCGCGTCTGATTCTCCCCCTGCGGCAGCGTGTTCGTCACAATCAGCTTCTCCAGCGCGCTCCGCTCCACATTCTCCAGCGCGTCCCCGCTCAGGATCCCGTGCGTCACAATCGCGTACACCTTCGACGCACCCCCCTCCGCCAGGTGTCGCGCCGCCAAGCACAGCGTCCCACACGTATCCGCCATGTCGTCAACAAGGATCGCAACCTTGTCCTTCACGTGTCCCACCAGCACCATCCGCGAAACAGAGTTGGCCTTCTTCCGCTCCTTGTGGAACAGCGCAAAGTCCACCCCAAGTCGATCAGCGATAGACGTCGCCCTGTCGCACCTCGCGTCAGCCCACACTCCCTTTACATCGCCTCTCCTCACCTCTTCGCACCCCCCGCATCCGGCGACACAATCACAACCTGGCTCAGATCAAAGTGCGTCCGGATATACAGAATCGACGAAGGCTCCGCATAGAGCTATCTCGCCGGCACATCAGCCAATCGTACAGCACATTCCAGTTCACAGCACTCACGCTGTCATGCATCCAACCAAGCGCACGATCAGTGTCCGATGAATGCTCCATAACTCATCCTACTCACTTGTCCACTGGCACATCAAAGAAGCCCTGGATTTGTGACGCGTGCAGGTCCATAGTCTATCATCAACACCGTCATCACTCCCCATCGGCGAAACCGCAAGAATCATGCTCACAATGACGTGGTCACAACCCGACTTTTGTATCATGTTGGCAACGAGTTTCGCCGTAATCGGCGCACGACTCTTGTCCTTTTTGTCCTGCCTAGCATACGGAAATAATGGCAACACCGCTGTAATCCGTCTTGCGCTCGCTATCTTGCAGGCATGTATCATAATGCAGAGTTCCATTAGCGCCGTATTCACCGCCCCGCACCCCGTGTTGATGATGTACACGTCGTTCTCCCGTACGCTTTCAGCGATCCGGACATTGGTCTCGCCAATTCCGCTCTTGGTCACTTCGGCTTTCGAAAGAGATAGACCGAGGCTAGAATTCGTTCAGGATGTGTAGACCGACTATACCCGGGTCCATACCGCCGAGCGATGATTTCCGCCAACTCTGGATGGCTGGTGCCTGTTCGTATTGCGCTATTATTACCACCTCTGCGTCCACAGATATAGCTAACGTACCGGTAAAAATCTTGACCCCGCTGCCGTTCAGCATCTTGTCAGCTAACACAACGAGAGATGCAAGCCCATAAAAAAGTGACAGCCAGAGCCATCCCATCTTGGCTGATCCGTCGTGACCGTGCGACACGTGGCTGTGCCAGTCCTCACGCAGTCACCCAAGTCGCCACAGGACGACAACAAGAACAAGTGCATGAGCGATGTATTGGCGCGTTAGAAGGGCTACAAAACTACACGGTGGGTATTGCGACGGCTTCGACAGAACGTGACACTGATACTAGTACTGTAGGTTCGGATGTTGAATAGGGAAGACGATTCAGAGCGAACGAGAGGCGAGAGAAGCAAAATAAAATTATGATACTGAAACAACGGTGAGACTGCGAAAGTTCGAATACTCAGTCGACCAATTGAAAAACCAACCAGAGCATAGTTTAGGACTCTCGAAAGATGGAGATGGTACCGAGGGAAAAGATACAAGACTGCGGCCACGGGAGTCAGGAGAGGTAGACAACTGAAGCGGATAGGACTGCCACATATTATGGGCGGGAGTAATGCAAATATATGCATTAATGTTGGCAACATTTGTATCGGCGAATCGGTCTAGGTGGCGTGAACTGAAATGTTGGTGGAGGGGGGTCCTGTACGTGAAACAGATGCATGTGCCCCACTGACACGATCCCCGTTGAGTATGGAAAGTAACTGAACGCTACTTGACGGGAGGGGTGGTAGAAATTGCGGGGATAAAGCAGTTTGTGCTGCAAGCACTGGATGCGGATCACGAAGAGCACGGAATGAGCGAATAGGTGCGCTGGGTACAGCGTGCTCCGATGTGCTAGCATAGGGATAAATAGAGTGAACAGGGTTTGACTGAGCTGATGAATGCGAGAGGGTAGTCGAATAGCTTGGAGTAAAAGTCTGAGGAAAAGGTGTGGGTAGAAGTCTTGCTGGAGGCAGTGGACCACCCGAGAGGGACAGTGCTTGGTTGTGATTCCTCACGCCATGCGCGGACACATAGGTAGAGGTAGAGTGGTTGAGCTGGCAAGAGCGAGGTCTAACTTGGAACGGATCCCTTAATATAGGGTGTTCATGGGAAGCGTGTAACGGAGGCAAATTCGCGCCTCGAGCTGGGTGCAGAGAAGGCACCGTCGTGCCCGACTCATATGAAGCTCTAAGGTTGACCTGAGAAGCGTACGATGTCGGCGGGGGCACGGAGGTAGGGGGGTCGGGGTAGCCGAGAGAGCGGCAATCCGGTCCGTGGATGGGTGGTAGTTCCCGGCTAATAAGAGTAGGTGTCATCTTGGACGATTCATCCGCCACGGACTCGAGAAGCGCCAACTGTTTCAGCCTTTTCCCTGACGGAGGTACTTCAACTGGTCGTGAAAGGTATGGGGAAATGTCGGCAATGCTGGAGCTACGACGAGAAGACATGAATGGCTTCCGCGCTGTGGTCACAGTAGAGGATGACATTGCAATGGAATTTGCAACGGCGACAAATGATGCATCACTATCCGCTCGGGGTGCTACCTCGCATTCGTTGGAAAACATGAGGTCGGAATGCTTTTCGCAATTGTGAGAATCCTCAGTTGAGATATGTTTAGCATTGGAAAGTCCTGGAGATTTGACCAGCGTCTCGCTGAAGGTGGGGACACGGGAGGACCAGTCCGGGGTCTGTAAACGATTGAATGGTGAGATGGATTTTGGTAATGGAGCGGCTCTGTTCACAGCATGTGGTGGGATCGAATCGACATTCTTGGAAGCCGAGATGGAGAGTGAGTTTAAAAGCCGGGCAAAGTGTGGATCCAGAGGTTCGACAAGGACACCCTTCTCCTCGTCCGACTCGTGTCTCATTATTATGTGGTCGTTAGCAACCGGAATGGCCTCGCTGTATTGCGGCGAAGGTGTTTGTGGTTCGCCAGTGTCAGCAGAAGATGAACTTGATTCTTGTGCACCTCTGTCAACCGATATATAGGAAACAGACTTGCGGTTCCTTGATTCAAAAGCTCTAGGCTTCCTTGCTGTGATAAATGCCTTCAAAGCTCTGTTGTACGTGATCAGAAGCGTTTGTAATAATAATCATTCAAGACATACCCAATGAATGGCGAGATCAAATAGAACTTGCCGGGAGCAGCCTTATTACGCTTCCAAGTGGGTAGGTCCGTCAGTTTAAACCATTCAATTCGCTGGTGATTCGATTAGATGTTGGGTTCCTGATGAAACCATTGGCACATACACTGATCTCCTTGCGAGTGCGAGTTTTGAACGAAAAGTCTTCTGGGATTCCAGGAACAATGAACAGAGAGATAAGCTGCTCCTTTATGGACATCTCTATTACATCTGCATGGTTAATCTGTCCCGCTAAGTTGTAGCCCGTCTCTTCCAATACCTATGGAAAAATGTCAAAGACAACGTATTGTTGCAACGAGCAGTGCCTTACCTCGCGAATGGCGCATTCGGGAGGAGGTTCGTGCTCATTTATCTTACCCTTGGGAAAGCCCCACCCCGATGAAGATTTCCACCCTTTCACAAGGATGCACTGAAACAGGATGGGGTGTTGAAATATGAGAACACGATATGGATATGACAAACCTTCTCCCAAGTCTCATTCAACATTATTGCACCGCAAACAGGGACTCTAGTTTTATACTGCATGAAGGTGTTGAACGCTTGTTCATGATCGTGACTCCATTGATGCAATAACGGGCAGGCATGGAATAACATCTCGGAGAACTTCTTGAGCGGTAAAGACGGGAACTTTGGGTTTTGTTCTCGAACGAAGTCCTCGTAGAACCAATGGCTATCGGTGATTTGCATAAGCCAGTGGAAGTCTGGTAAAAGGCTAGCAAGTGACTTACGCTTGCTCCACCTGAAAGCATATCCGCTCCAGCGATGAAAGCTCTTCGTCGGGAAGATTCAGAAGAAACCGGCTACGCCAAGGTAAGAGAGAGAACAGGGGGGAAAGGAGAAAAACAAAACCTTGATAGATCTTCGAGGACTTCGTCGTGTGTGGCATGTTTGTAAGTGAAGCGTTCCTGGGGATCTGCAGTTGGGGCAGGCTGTATTTCCGGGGACGAGGAAGAGGAGGAAGTCATGTGTGAGAGAAGTAAAGACGAAAAGAAAGAGAAAGAGAGTCAGGATAGGCCAGAATCTACGACGATCGTTTTATGGACAACAAGAGTTTGAGATGATAGACCTATGATAGAATTGTTCGCCGTATGCCCGACGGTAGACCGCCTGCCATGCACAAACAAACAATGCACACGTCACGTGATTATGATTTCTCTACTCAACTTACCCAAGCCTCTGCAATAGATATACATGTATAATTTACCAATGTCCTTCAAGACGCGCGTGTTTGCTGGAACCCCATTCGTCGCTCATACTCGCGAATCTCTTCAACAGTCAACCTGTCTGACCCGGACCAATTTGCAGAACTCGTCCGCGCTCTGAACCGACTTTGCCTTGTCCGGAACATTTCTTCCATTCGCAATGGTCGGATCGCCCCGAAGATATCATCAGGGTTCACAGTACTCTGCATCTGAAGCGCCTGACGGAGCTCCGGAGACTGCGCCCAGTCTGGTGGATCGAACGTCCGAACCCGGTCCTCATCTCCTGAGTCAGAGTATTCGCTATTGATATCTGGAAGCTCGATTGACTCGCTTGGAACTTCGGGTGTTGACAGCTTGGCAGCTTGCATCTGCGCTTTGGCCCGAGCAGCCATCTGGGATTGGACCATAGTAGAAGGAAGTTGGTCACCCATGCCATCCTCTTGAGTCTTCACCTTCGCCTTACCCTTCGAAGACGAAGGGACTACTTTGAAAGGCTTCGCCTCTGGAATGATCGGCTTAGCTGATGGAGCTGGCGGGGCGTTCTGAGTGGCGTTATACGCGGCGGACGATACGAGGACTGTGGTACTGGCCTTCGCACCCTTTTGAGCGGCAAGCTTTGTGGCGGGTGTAACAGCTGGCTTTGCAGGGGGTGCGAGGTCCTTCTTATCTTTCGAAGGGGGTTTCTTGCTCTCCGGTTTCTTCTCTGTTTCAGGGGCGAGCCTTCGTTTCTTAGAGGCGTCATCCTCTGCCTTTTTGGTGGAAACTGGTGGTTTTAGTGGCCGCCGGTCCGTATTTTCCTCTCTTTCACGTTTCCGCTTCTCAAACTCCTCTTTGCTCTTCTTTTCTTCCTCGAGAAGTCGAGTTCTTTCCTCCTCTGCCTTCTTTGCGATGGCCACCTGACGTCTAGCCTCCATGTCCTTCTGGCGTTGCATCTTCTTATCCGCTTCCTCTTGTTGCTGTAGACATGGGATGAGGATGAGTATTAAAATGTAGGAGTCACTTGAACCGACCCTCTTGGCTGCAGCGGCAGCTAATTGCAAACTTTTCAGCTCCGGTTTAGCCTTCTTGCCTCCGCCAAGCATGCTGTTGACAAGTTTGGTGGCTTGGCTGAAGAAACCAGCTTGGGACTGAGAAGAGGCAGTGGAAGTCATTGAAGTTAGGCGTGTACCCCTAGCGGTTGGCTATGATGGGAGTCGATCGTCGAGACAATTGGGAAACGTTCGAAAGTACACACCTCTACACGATGGAGACTCGCTATTCCAGTGTCAGCGACCTCTTCGAGTTCACTGGCCTCCATGACGGAGCACTCAGCATCCGAGACCTCGACAGCCTCTTGCTCTCGTTCCACTTCTCCATTGTTTGTCTCAACTTCAACATCTGTGTCATTGGGCAGAGGCATGGCGTCACCATTCTTCTCTGTTGTAAAATTTCTAGTTGGTCCTTGACTTTCGGTTGGAAGTGAACTCCATGTGTCCTCCTTATCTACGTTGCTGAAGTCAAATGGTCTCCATCCTGGCTCAGCAGCAGCAAGTTTTTCCTCAAGTGGCCAGCTATCATCATCATCATCATCATCATCATCATCATCAGCGACAGCGGCTGTTGCAGACTCCGCGTCGCGTGGTTGCGAATCAATGGTGTCCGGAGTATCTTGCGTAGAGGAAACCCACGTAGGGACTCCGTCACGCTTGTCAAAGATTGGGTCCGAGAAAATGCTGGATTGTGAGGACTGGGCAGACATTTGTGATGTTCCTTGGACGAGGGGAAGAAAGCCATCGGAGGGGGAGGTGAGTCGAGCGGGAATACCCAGGGACACAGCGACCGGTAGCGTGAATTGGCCTGAAGGGAATTTGAATGATAATTCCTTGGGGTGTCCGGAAACGATAGTAGATTGTTTTGAAGCTGGCGGCATGAATACGGGTGGCGGTGGTGGTTTGTTGAATACCGGACCCGCGGGCTTGACGAAACCCGAACTTCTCTTGGATGGGGGCGAGTCAGGTGGAGTAGTAGAGATGCTCTCGTCGTCATCGTTCATTCGAGTATCTATATCCTTTGCCCGGGCCGCCTTCGTTGAGAGGTCAGGTTTATTTGGCTGTACAGTGTCTGGAGCCAGATCTGAGAGACTAAGCTGACGTTCAGTCCCTTCAGCTTGAGGGGCAGGAACAAAGGGAAATCGATCATCTGATTGTGCTTGAATCTCGAGGGGTTCTTGGTCGGGCAGACCATCATCGCGAAGTATCTCGGGGTCGCTAGACTCGCTGTCAACCTTGTTCCGCTCAGCTACCTTCGCTTCAGCAGCTGCTCGTGCCTCGGCAAGTGCAGCCACTGCCGCACCACCAAGCGACTTGCCCATGCTTTTACCAGCGCGCGCTCCCAGTCCATCAACGGTACGCTTGAACAAATCAATAAAGCCTTCGTCTGCGGGATTCAGATGAGTGATTTGTTCATCAACATTCATTGCATGAGATTCCCAGTGGTCCACCGGCATGGCTGCGGCAAAGGAAGACAGAGCAACTGGCTCGCCTTGTATAGAAGGAAAGTCACGTTGATTGATCTTCTTAGAGGCCAATGATACGGTGCCAACCTCAGTAGATTTGGCAACCTTGGGCTTGCGCTGCTCCTTATCCAGGTCCGATCCAGATGGGAGTGTATCCAACATCTCCCTACTCTTTCGCTTAACTGCAGTCGATGCTTGGGGGAAAGCTGTAGAGATGGCAGCGACAGAAGTGCCGGGGACACAGCTCGTTCCTTCCATTGCCTTAGCCTCGCGTGCCTTCATCAACCAGGAAGTCCTTTTGCCAAGTGGCACTGGAGCAGGCGCGGTGGTCGGAAGTGCGGAACCGGTTAGTGCCTCTTGCGTAACACGCATGGATTTACGCAAAGGGGATGGTGCAGGGAGCATCGGGAATCCTGCGGTACCGCTTTTGTGAGCCAGCGCCCTCGGCGATGAATCATTCAATGGAATAGAGGTCGTATGCGGGATCGGAATCGAGTTCGGTACAGGAACAATTGGTAAGGGGGCGGTGAAGGCGTTCCTCTCACGATTGCTTGGAGAGTTGATGGCGGCCTGAGAGGGTAATGGCTCAGTGTGATTGCCTGTACGAGCTTCTGAGGATTGCACTTCTTGAGGAGAACCAAGCGGAATAGAATGATAGGCATCAACGGACGAGGGGACTGAATATCGCGCGTCTGCTGAAGGATCCCCCTGGGACTTGTGGTCGAGTCGGATGATTTTGGGGTTCTCCTGGGTGGCAGGGTACTCCTCCACTTCATGGCGAGATCGAGGCACGGTCTCAGGTAATTCCTCTTGGTTGGAAGCAATAATAGACAATGGAAGGATGTTAGCGTGGCTTCGTTCGGATGACTCGTCTCCTTCTGCAATGGCAGATAGTGCGGTACCACGTTCAGAAGCTAGGAAAGAGGTTGAGGATTCACTCAGTTGAGCTCTGGGATAGTGCTGAAGAAGTATCGCACCAGCCTGTGGCTCCGGCTCGACCGAAACCGTGACTTCAGGAATGTCGGCAACCTGAACAGAGCTGGATCGTCTCTGCATCTTCTCTGCTGAACCATTTGACGTTGAAGATGAGTCAATTGGAGATTTCTGCGGATCTAGTGCATCCCGGGTAGATCTTTCCTTGGCCTCAAGCAGAGCTTTGTGAAAGCTATTGACGGGGACGACATCTTTCGTAGAGTTGTTGTCCTAGGAATGTAATGAGAAGATATCCACACGAATGGAAGCAACCCTACATCCAGTGAGAGCGATGTAGTGTCCTTCACTTTGGCAGCCGTGGCGGTAGCTGCTCTGGTCTTACGCGGAACATTCTTTCTGCGACCGGGTGTCTTGACAAGTTCGATCATCGGACTATCAAACTGGAGGCTTAGTTATAGTTCCCGAGCAGAAGAGAGCCAGAACTTACGCTTGCTTTGGACCGGCGAGAATATGTTCGAGATAATCATCAAGAAAGATGAACGCATGGGTTTGGAGTTGATCCTCGAATAACTGGCGACAAGGATCATTGGCCATGGACGTTCTCACTGCGGCCATCCAGGTACTTATCCCACTTTCTTTCGGGTCAGTACTATTCCCCATAGTCGCAGGTGCAGCGTGTTGACGCTCGCGCGTGGTTTCTTGCTGGAGAGGTGACGACAAACACGAGCACACAAAACGGGAACGCGTCAGTCACATGATCGGATACAACTGCACTGCCACAGTTATCATGGGTATCGGCCCGATCCGTCCAGGACCGATGCGTGGGAACGCTGGGTATGCCACACAACAGATTTCTGGTGATTTAGGACAGGGTTTTAATGGAAAACTAAACTTGAAATGAGATACAAAGTATCATCAGAACAACTAAACTTTAAATTAATCCTAAGTAAACAGTATTAAACTTCAAGTTTAGGTTAGAAAA
>JBBPMQ010000011.1:0-142065 GCA_038090375.1 Boletus rubroflammeus
CTAGCACGACTCTCCCTCGAAACCATCGCCATCGCCGTCCCCAGCAGTGAGGACGAACCCCCGCCGTCGTCGCGCGAAGCCAGCTTGACGACGAGAATCTGTCCTGTGCCCCCACACACAGCCCATCAAACCGAGCCCCACGCGAAAACGACCTGCGGCCAGTCCCTGTTCCCCACGTTCGTATCGTCACCCCGCCTCATCCACGTTTTAGAGGTCCCCGAGGGTGTCGTTGAACTCGCGCACAGCTTCGCCATCCCTTTTACGACATTGTTGTCGCCGCTTCCCAACGCAACGTGTCCCACAAGTCGTCCCCTTTCCTTTCCCCCATCGTCCCGAACTTCTCCTCAATTAACTGAGTCCGGCCTTACCCCGGACTTTATCCCCTCGCAACCCTCCCTGCTTCTTCACAACTCTCCGCTCCCCCTTGACGTTTATAGATTCCTATCTCATACCTACAAGCACGCCGTAATATCACACACTCTGTCTTCCTCTCTCGCCTTCGATTCTCTTTCCACAACCGGTCGAATGCGCTCTCTCTCCTTTGATAAATCTCCAAGACTCCGCCTCTAGAACATATCGCACTTTCATCTCCTCTCTTACATCACCGTGTGTCCTCCCTTCCCTCCTCAGGGTCCCTCACGCATGTGTACTTATATCTCTCCCCTTCAGTCCTCCTCGATCCCTTTCTCTTCTGCCTTCCCAACCCTCATTTCCATGGAGCCCGCTGCACCCCCTCCCACAACGCAGGATAAGGCTACCCCACGTCCTTACAAGTGTCCCTATCCGCTCTGCGGTCGCGCTTTCAGCAGACTTGAACACCAGGTCTGTGCCTTTCATCTCCCCCCACTGCGCTTTGATATCTGATCACTTTTCCTCAGACTCGTCACATTCGTACCCATACAGGCGAAAAGCCTTTTGTTTGCACCTATCCGTCCTGCGAGAAGCGTTTCTCCCGTTCAGACGAGCTCACACGACATTCTCGAATACATAACAACGACCATAGCACCGCCGTTGTCTCCACTCATGCCGCGAAAGGCAAACCCAAGACCAAATCCGAAAACAGTATCCCCGATGACCTCGAACCTGGTATTAGTCTTCATTCCCTCAGTCGAACTGATGGTCGTATTCAAGAAGCCTCGACCATCAGAGTGAAGAAGAAAGCGAGAAGTCGAGCAAACAGCGATGATGAGGTACGACTTTTTTTCTTACGCGACGCTCGGCTCTCAATCTCCCCATTGTCGGCTCCCCACATCTTACATAAGTTTACTAATCGCTTTAACCCAACAGGGGTCCTATGCCCGACCCACCTCTCTCGGGTCATATGAGGTATCCCACCACCCCCGGCGATCACAAACACAACTACCACTTGCAAATCCTTCTGCATTTTCTACACTGTCTAGTGTCGCGATGGATGAACTTTATGCCCTTGAGCGCGAAGAAGCCCTAAGACGTGCCGAATATGAAGCTCGGCATGCAGAGGCCCTCCGTCGCGCCGAATATGAAGCTCGCAACGCAGAGGTTATCTACTTCCGTGGGCGTTCCAGCAAAAGCGCTACTACGAGTCCAGTTTCAACACCGTTTCACAGTGGCCTACCCCTGAAAGGCTCAAGCAATGATGTTGGCTATATGGGCACAAGAGACTGGCCGGTGGAAGAAGACGCGGGCAGGACCTCGGACAAGTTCAATCCAGCCAAGAAGAAAATGAGCGGGCCTCCCTGGCAAATGACGCCGATGGCGCAGGATGTCCGTCCGATATTGGACTCATCGCGTTCTGTCGCTATCCCCGAAGCAGCGAATGGTCGAATAACAACCCTTGGCCCTGGCACGCCCCTTCATCCATTACATCCCTCTCATCCGCCGGTATACCGCCACCTTGCTAATCATGAAGATTCTCCTTCGCCTCTGAGCTCTGACTCGGATTCTATCCCACTTCATCATGCCACACAGCACTCATCACATGCACCATTCGCGCGTTCCCGTGGGTCATTTCCAGTTTCTGGCGCTTCTGCCGAGGTTTCGCCACAAGGAATGTCGGTTGTCAAGCCCGAGTTCACGTTTACACCTTCCGCAAGCCCGTTCCTTGGGCCACTTCGGACGCTCAACCTTCATTCGACAAATCCCTCGCGAGCGCCATCGCCTATATTGCTACCGCCTGCACATGAGCACATCCAAAGCGATGCACCTGTTAGCCCGATAGAGGGGCACGGTCTCCGTCAACGCTCCAGAGGATCTAGCATTGTTGGAAGTTCGCCGGGTTCGAAGGGTGTATTCGGTCCTGCATCGCGTAAGAGGAGCTCGGCCGAGGCCTCGCAGATGGCCACATTGCCCCATGTGCATACCTATCCGGGCCAGCTGTCGCTTGCTGCACAAGCTGACCGAAGCCTCTACTCTCTACCAACGCCGCAGCTCTCGAGCGGGCCCAGCAGCAGCAGCGGGAGCAGCCCCGGGAGCTTCACATATTCCCTACAGGGTGGTGGATACTCGGTTCGCCCGACGTTTGAGACTGTGCCAATGACACAAAGTCCATCAAGTTCACGCCCTGCTTCACCCTCTCATGGTGTCAGCAACAATGGAGCAGTTCCTTCTAATGGCCACCATCTTGTTCATTCGGTTCGCCTTGCGTTCGGTATGACCCCTATTAATCCGTCGGGACCTCCCCGCAATACGTCGTGGCCATCCACCAAAGCTGCGAAACTAAACGGTTCACCAAGCGCAAATATAAATTCGAATACGTTTTCATCGGCTTCGGTTCCCGTTTCTCGTTCGGGTTCCCCACCTATCACGTTGCCACCCCTGAAGTTTAAGTCGACGTCTCTCAAGGACCCGTCAGGTTACGGCAAAGAGACGAACGGTTCGGACGACGAGGGAATGCGAGAAAAGGACGCATGCAAGATCGAACTCCCAGGCTTCCGGGAATTCGAGGCTGCTACACGTACTGCCCAGTGACAACTCATGCGATTTTTCTGACCTCCACTCGATTTCATCTCATGTCTTAATTATGTTTCTCCCATCATCGTTCTGTCGAAACATCATATCCTATTGTTCATTCCCTGCTGTTCCCCTACCCACGATCCATCCTTTGGCTATTCCTCATGCAAGGACCTTTCAACCTCCTCTCCTTGACATAGAATTTTTAGACCGTCCATATCCAGGTGTGTTTCTTTCGCATAGATGCGTCACGTATATAGGGATCAGGCATCTTGAGGGGGTATTTTATGTAGTCCTAATATTCCATGTATCTACTCATCAGTCTCCACTCGCTTTGAAGTCTGTATGAATGCAGGGTTGTATCTTTACCAGGTTATTCCCGGGGAACGGTCCTCAAAGTTGAAGGCTTTGCCCTGAGCATGCGACAATTGAGAAATATTCAGGGTCAAACGAGCTCCGACCACGAACGTGCAAAGTTGGGCTGGTATACTTGAACTCCGACTCGATGAACCGAGCACTTCATACGCACCGCAGGATGCGTTCAATCCACATGGACAATCTAACCTCGAATGGCATCGAACGAATGAGAAAGGATATGTTGCTGAGAACGTGCGCCAACGGCTTTCCGTTCTCGAGGTATGCCCATCAATCTATGTCAGCTTCGTGATAGCGGCCGAAGTGTCGCAAACTTGGCAGGAAATTGACGGCGCACAAGTCTTGCGTGAACAGTCTTTCCTTCTCTCGGAATGGCGGGAGATGGTTGGCCAGTGCTGGAGACGGTAAATCTGTTGATGCTTACCACCGCAAGCTGACTGCGCACATGCACTTCCTGCCAAGATTTTCGTGTCCAACTTTGGGACTTTAATCAAGATGATGTGCGATGTCCGTCCCAAACTTACGCAGGGCCCGCTGTCAGTATCCGTCTCCTCGGAGATATTTGAGCTACTCAACGAGAGCGATAACGATTTGTAGGGCAATGTACTATCTCTCGACTTCTCTGCAACCAACCACTATCTTATAAGGTCCGCAGACGATCCATCTTTGTTCCTAGGGTCTAGTTTTCCCGACATTCTTAGCGGCGGCGCAGACAATCTCATACTAAGGTTTGACATATCAAGACTAGACGTTGGTTCCGGCCAAGGAACACGTCCCGCTCAGGATGTTTATCGATGCCATGATGTAAGTGGGGTCCCACCACAGCATGCTTCTATCAGCCATATCAACCCAACCGTGACGCACACAGGATAGCGTGCGGAGCGTGAGTGCACATCCTTACCAAGATGAAGTATTCCTCAGCGCGAGGTAGGTTCCATGACGTTCTAAGTTCGCGAATTTGCATTTCCCTGATTCTTTGATCGTTCCCGTTGTCCTAGTGAAGATGGGAAAATCATCATCCATGATGCTCGTGTTGACAGGAGGCTGTCGTCTGGGCAGGGAACCATTCAACATGCGACAGAGTTTACAGGCGTTCAAACACATCCAATCATGGAACACATCTTTGTCACCAGTGACTCCCACGGACAAGTATGTCTTCGCGACACCCGGATGGCGTTTGGCTTGTTGTCTAGTAGGTCCAACGAAGGAGTCGTGCAAAATGTGAGCGTTCTTGACGCCGCCTATCACCGCCGTTCGTCGGCTGAATCATCTTTAAAGTACAACACAAAACTGTCCAAACGGTCTTTGAGCTACCTGAGCAATCCCGAAAGTAGCAGTATTGCTTTTGACCGCAATGGTCAGCACCTATTGCGCCACTCACTAATGCATCCGTGAACTTGACATCGACTTTCCGTTAGGAAGTAAGTTGGCCGTGACGATGCTTGTGAGTCTGCGTCTCGAAAGTTGAATGACTCTATTCCAAGCTCTAGGATAGCATTGGTTTCCAACCATTTACGCTGTTTTGGATCCTCACCCTCTTGCTGTGCTGACTGGCGAGAACAACCCCGACGGGTCACCTGTCAATTTCGGAGAAAGAACGTACTCTAATTCATGCACCATGAAGGTGAGATTTCATGGGCAGGTTTTCCCTGACGCTCTAACGTAACTAGTCAGGAGCATTCGGTGGGCCCGGCATGAACGAAGATATTTTTTATGGAGCAGGGTCTGATGACTTCAGGGGATACGTCTGGAAATTACCAGAACTCAGCACACTTTCGGCGCTCAGGCAGGAGATTGGTGCGGATGAATGGATGTCACATGAATGGACTGATGTCTGCGGTAAGCTCATCAACAGCCTAAATGTAATATCGCTTCATTCGTCGCGGACCCCAGCTTACTCCGAAAGCCAATGGGCAACACGGTACATCCCGTTCCAAATCGACACTCCACTTTGCCGATTAAACGGTCGGTTTTAATGATCGGAAGGAGTTCGGCATGCACACCTGATCTCATTTTATGTGTTCTCAGGGCATAGGTCCATCGTAAATGCCGTTGCAATGCATCCATCGCTTCTCCACATTGTCACATCTGGTATCGAACGCCATGTGTTTTTGCACAGCCCAACACGCACGTCGCCGGTCGCTCCTCAACTTTCAGAAGCGCCATCTGAGGCAAGAAGGTTAGAAGACCAAGGCCTTCATGACTCCGCTCGCTTCCTGAGAACATTGTTGTTGGGCCCACACCCAACATTGCATGAGGAAATCGACGAATCAGGGGATGAAGAAGCGATATCCTTGTTTGATCAGTAAGTAGTCCTGACCGATCATCACGGGGATTCCTCACAAGGAAACGTACATAGCATTTTGAGGGAAGAGGGTGGAGGGGACGTGTTCACATCGCGGCATTTGGGAGGTAACGAGGATTCTGGTGCTGAAGACGATCACCTCGTGGTTAATATGATGAACTCCCCGACTCCATCATAATTCATTGAGCAGGTGGTGTTCATGCAGGCTTGCCGGTGCTGTAGATTGCGTCGTAGCTGGTGTTCGGTCAGTGGCTTGAACCCTAAGGCCTGATGTTTGACTCGTTTTGCTCCATGTGTACTACTCCTGCTTTACTGCCCTCCAACTCCCTGATCCCATCCTTCACAGCGCCATTGTACGTCAGATTGTTGGACACGCCCAGTGATTTAGCGCCTGTATGCTGTGAATACACGTGCATCTCACTATCTCGATAGGACTCACTCCTTAGATGAGGCCCCTTCGACCATCAGGCTTCCAAACATCATGTCTGCCCTCCTCACGAGACAGACCAGGGTTGAGATCAAGGAATCTAACATTGCGGTTCTAGGCCGCCCAGAGGTAAAGATGACGCCGATGGTCGGCGACAACTACAAGCTAACGATCTACCCACCGCCCAGTTCGAAGCAAGCCATCAGGCTGCGGGAGACGGTACAGATCCTGCATGGAAGGGCATCGGCAAAGCAGGGGGCGTGAAGATATGGCGTGTCCAACAGTCTACGTTGGTAGACTGGCCAGATTGAGGTCCGCATGTGTTCAGACCGCAGGATCGGTACGGGTATTTCTACGATGAAGATGCGTACATCGTATTGCGTGTAAAGCTTTCCGCATCTGTGCTTCCTCTCTCGTTTACTGACGAATTGACCGCCCATATCAGACGTACAAGAAGGCAGATTCTGGCAAAGTGCCGTGCTCATATAATATCTACTATTGGATAAGCCAAAAAGCTACGGAGGGCGATACTGCGACCGTTGCATACAAGAGCGTCGAGCTCGACGAACGTGAGTTTTCAAATAGCTGTTGTCCAGGTCGATGCTCGGTACAACAGACCTCGGAAAGCAGGCAGTTCGATACCGCGAAGCGCAAGGGCACGAGTCTGACCGCTTCCTCGCGCTCTTTCCGGCTTTTATGGTTTTCAGAGGAGACAGGTCCACCCAATGGCATCACCCTTGCCCCAAGAGTCCGAAAGATCTACAGGATGTGGACGACGACGACGCACAAAATTCATAGAGTTCCGTCGCTTCAATGACAAGGGAAAGCAAACCATCTCGTACGAGCTCTCCTTTGATGATCTCGAGATCGAACAGGGGGGTATCTACGTCTACGATTCCAGCGACAAGCTCGCACTGTTCTGTACCAGGGCTAGCCTCGCCTGGGAACGCTTCTGGGTCGGGGAGATGGTGATGCATATTGGGTACTCGAGGACCGGCTTCTCCAAGAATTTCGCCCGCTTCGGTCAGTCTCCTTTTTTTTGGAAGGGGAGCGTTACTGAACAGCTCGCCCACACCCTCCTCCGTGTATAGACGAAGGCACGCCAAGAGACACCGAATTTATGGTACTGGTCGGGGTCGAGAACGTGACGCCCCTCCATTCGCGCGTGTACGAGCATGCCGTGGGTCCCCCCGCGCAATTGTACCGCCTCAGCCAGACCGTTCCCCACTTGAAATGTTCACCAGTTAAATCCACTGGCACGCTCGGTGTGTTGGATTCAAAGGACGTCTACATTCTCGACGACTACGGGAGCGCACACGATCCTGTGGTGTACGTGTGGGTCGGTAAGGACGTCGCTGACGCCAAGGCGCGCTTGCAAATGGGGAGGTGTACCTGAAGGAAAAGAGGGTTAGTGAGGGACCACAAGTTTCGTTGTCGGTGGCTGTCGTCAGGATTAGGCAAGGCCAAGAAACGCCTCAGTTCCTGAAAGCATTGAGTTCTGAAGTAAAGGACGTGGATGGATGACAGGAGATCGCGAAGATTTCACTTGCACCTCCGACAATGGGGTAGATACAGCAGGGTCTTCACTCAATTATCGAGAGAGCTGAGTGTTACTAACTTAGTTGACAGTTATCCATATGCGAATCAGCGTACACTACAGTAACGGAATATCAATGAGTGTGGTATGTGCAGCAAGAGTGATGGCAGTAGAGTGAGAAAGGGCTAAGTAAAGTGACCTGACCAGCATGATCTGCAAAAAATGTAGAAAAATACTTCTCTGTAGTCTTAGCAGCGCGCGTCCCACGCCGTTTTGTATTGTGTCACCTACGTGGGGATATAGCCAGGAGGAGCGCCAGGTGCCAGATGCATATCATACGCAGCCTGCGGCGAGGGTGCATAGATCGGGCGGTAGCTCGGTGGGTTCGCTACACAGGCAGTACTAGGCGCCGAAGCATTCTTGATGCGGCGACGGCAACAGTAAGCTATGCCGGCGATGAGCAGAATGAGAAGAAAACCGATTCCAGCGACCAAGCCGATCAACCATGGCGCCACTGAGGACGTGGAAACGGAACTCGAGGAGCTACTTGAACCAAAGAGGCTCCCAATCTCGGCTCCTGTAGCACCCCCGGCGCCATTGCGGACCCTGGCAAAGTCTTGTGCTGCTTGGGTTGCATTTGTGATTGGAAGAAGCTGGATGTAGGCTGTGTCCGTTAACGGAGTGGCTGCGTTCACTAAGTTACCAAAGTTAATCAACATGTAAGCGTTGCGCACTGGAGACATCGACAGTTTATCAGATCCAGGATTTGCGAGGAAAAGAACCAGCACACACAAAATGCCATTCCCAAAATCATATCAAAGAGAATTTCATTTTTCTCTACAATGTTGAACGAGTATGGTTGGAACTGATGGGGAATCAGTAAAGAGTCGGTATGCGTAAAAGGATCGCGCTCACCGCACCGACACAATACTCTTTTCCGTGTGCCTGCAAGTGAAATCCATCGAAGTTCAAGTCGAGAGGATGAATAGGAAACTCCACACCCCCGAAAAGGAAAGTAGCGTTAACCTCCTGATCGCAGGGGAGGACCCAGATCTCTCCGAGATGAGTAAGGTTCGTAAGGATAGCGCCAGGGATGTCGCCATATAATCCATGAGCAACATGACTGCGGGTACACGATCGGAGCTTGTCCAAATATACCACCGTAGGTACTCACGGGGGAACCTGAGGAAGTGTGAACCCCGTGTCAAAAATGACTGTCGCATTCCGGGTTTGTGCACCTGTAACGTGAGTCCTGATCTGAATTGGCTTGCCCTTCGGCCCGATAATGCCGTTAACATCCAGTAAAGTCTGCCAGTGCTGGCCACCTGCGAGAGGAGCAATGGTGACAGGGTGCCGAGGTTGATTAAGAATAGCTTGGTAAGCCGACAAAACCTCTCCAACGGCGAGATCTCCCGGATAGGGTTCTTCTGGATCATTCGAACGCTGGAGAAGAATTGCAATCAGTGGCGAAACTGACGAGTTGGAGGTAAATATGCGATCTAGAGGAGGGTTGGCTGCAGCTGAGCCTCCCAAAGTTCGGACATTTGATCCAGAACTGGGCCCGAGCCCAATCAAACCAGCAGCACCAGCGGCTGCGTTTCCCTCTGGCGCCTCAACTGCAAGACGATGAGCTGACAGGATTGATACGAGTATGAATTAGACTCACTGAAGAACTGCGACTGGATAGAAAATCCAGCAAAATCCAAGGTAGCGGACATGATATTGCCTGGTATTTATTGAATGTCCTCAATAAAACGCCGCTGAGCAGTACGCGAAGCAGTGCAGTCACCTGAAGCCGAACCGGACGCATAGGATACGCTGGCTTTATAATTTCGGGGGACAGCGCCTGGTACAGAAGAGGATACCCAGAGATCAGAGCTGATTGGTAGGTCAAGGTCAGTTGTGGGAATCACTCGTGATGGAATGATGTACCTCCCAGTGTCGATCAAGACGGAGAACGGCGCGCCGTTGAACGTGACTCTGGTTAAGTAGACCAGATTCTGAGAGTCAGATAATTGTGACAAAGTTCCTGTCATAGAAGTCCTCCGCTCGAGATCCCGGGGGGAGGTGGACCCGAGCCGACCTGAGAGCTGAAGGTGGGTTGCATCGGCCAAGGCAAGAAAACCAAAAGGAAGAAATGGGGAGAACCTCATAAGCAACACGGAAAGAAAGGACAGGAAGGAAACAGACGCCAGTGTTTCCATTGAATGGTGCAGGGTCAATGGACCAGTCGTTTACGATACTCCATTCTTGGCGTGACTAGTATGTGTCGGTCCATGTGTAGGATTATGCATAACTTACTAACTGGTTGGAACTTGGAAGTTCCGAGGTTAGACGCAGCGCTGAGAGAATCTTGTCAATCGAGCGAGCGTGGGTGAGCTCGCCAAGTGTTGCTCGTCGTCATGACTGGCGAGGGTTAAATAATTCCCTCCTCTACGCGTTCTCTTTCTACTAGATGCGTTCTTTACCACTCGTCCACTCTTTTCTACTTTCCTTTTCCCCCCTCTATGCTTTCGCTGTTTCTATTCCGTTCACCGTCCGCACTTCCTCATCCCCGGACACAACCCGTCAACACTTTCCCCGCCAGTCCTCCACCAGCGGCATATTACCCGTCGGAAACACGCAGAATGCTTTTTACTACACCAACATCACCCTCGGTGGTCGACAGATATCCGTCATGTTGGACACTGGAAGGTATGCTCCTTTCCTCCCTCGTCTCACCCCACCTTTGACGCGTCAATAGCTCTGATATATGGGTGACCGGCTCTGTACCCGGTGCTCAGGATACTGGCAAGTCCCTGACACTGACCTACGCTATCGGCAATGCCGCTGGTATGTCCTCTTTCCCACCTTTCGGATTCGTCCTCATTCCCCCCTGCAAAGGTGACGTCTATACTGCCCCATTTCAGTTTGACGGCTACACTGTCCAAGACCAGGCATTCCGTCAGTCTATACTCTTTCTCCGTCAGTCTACTCTGACTTATTCCCTCAATACAGTCCTCGTCGCGAATACATCATCTTTCTCTACTAATATCCACGCCGAAGGCTATGATGGTCTTATTGGCCTCGGTCCAAACTCTGGCTCTTCAATCTATCAGAAGCTCAGCGGAAACTCGGGAAACAGTGGCATCAACCAAATATTTCAGCAGAATTCTTCATCCAACAACTACATTACCTTGATGCTCAGCCGTAACGGCGACCCAGGTACCCAGATAACTGGCCAATTCTCGATATCATCTATCGTCCCAAATTTTGAAAACATAACGAATCAGCCACAGCTTCCCGTAGAGAAAGTGTACGAGCTTACAGACAAGGACCAGCACTGGCAGGTGTTGACAGACAAGGATGTTGGCATCATCGGCCCCGACGGACAGCCAATTCAATACTCATCGATCGTGCCCAAAGCACCCAGCGGTCAATCGGTTGCTATTTTAGATTCCGGATTCACGCTACCCCAGGTTCCCCGCTCGGTGTCTGATGCCATCTATGGACGTGTGCAGGGTGCAGAATGGTCGTCATCAAGTCAGGTGTGGCTCGTGCCTTGTGAACAGTTGATCAACGTCACGTTCAACTTTGGTGGCGTCTCATATCCGGTGCATCCACTGGACGTATCTTCCAGTGATTTCGGTGTGATGTTTTCGAATGGAAATCCTGCCTGTCTTGGGACTGTGAGTCATTTCAAAGAGTTCTTGTTCACACCTAACTTGTTGTCAGTTCCAACCTATCAGCTCGGCCTTTAGCTTGCTTGGAGAATACGACATGATTCTCGGCATGGCATTTCGTATGATTATTTCGTCTGTCTCATGCTCTATTTCCTGCTGACTATCGCTTTCCAGTGCGGAACACCTACACACTGATCAACTTTGGCAATCTAGTTCAGGGCGGCTCGAGTTCAAGCAACCCTTACATCCAACTCCTTTCCCTCACCGACGAAACCGCTGCGGTCAACGATTTCATCAATGTCCGAATGAACGGCCAAAACCTCATAAACTCGCCTCAGTATGCCCTCTTACCCGCGTCGCAGGAGCAGCACTCGCCGGAGACCGCGGCAGAGAAGACGGCGCAGTATGAGGAAGAAGTGCTCAGTCGCTGGCCTTACATCCTTGCCGGATGTCTCCTCATCGTTCTCCTCCTAATTGCTTACATTGTCTGGCGCTGTTGTTGCAGGCGCAAACGTCTGGCCAAGAAACAGGCGGCAAAGCAGCAGACAGGTGTTGCGTCTGGTGGATCGAAGGCCGGGCCATATACACTGTTATCGGACTCGGGGAGCACTGCGACCCTGGTGATGAAGCCCATGCGCGGGTCCGCGCCCGATGTCAAGGCATGAATATAGCGGAGACGCATTCGCACGGCGCTACTTTCCATCTGTATGTGCGTGGTGAAGTACTGGCGCGTTTGTTATATACCACGAGCAAGCAAGCTCGACTCGTAGCTGGCTACATGGACTTGCTGCAGATTGCACGTAAGTTAGTTGCATGTTGCAAAATATAACCATCATCGCATCCATGTAGAGGAAAAGTCTCGATGACTTCTCCAGATCTCATCCGATTTGTACTGTCTGTTTCGCCCCGTTGCAGGCCTAGCTTCACCGTATGGGTATGCTCAGGCGTAATACATGCGAGGCACTGATATATATAATTACATTCAACATCATTCCATTGAGCAAGTTGCACGAATCCCAAACTGAATTAGTATTAAATTTGAAGATCCATCACGACGTGCGACATCCGACGAACAAGGACGGTCGCTCCCCGAGCACGAGGATCGAGTGCGCAGAGCACAACAGCACCGCAACGCAGACCATCGTCCTCAGAAACAACGACGCGCTGGCGTTTTGCTGAACGAGCGCCTTGACGATCAAGCCGACCCCGCGCGCCTCGTGTGAGTCTTCCAACACCGCAGATGTCGACAAACGACCGTCTCGGGCCCGAGCCTGTCCTTGGGATTCAGAGGCGGAGGGGGTGCCAGTGTCCGGGTCATCCAAGTCTGGTGACGCCATCATGCCACTGGGACCTCGGAGAGCGTGACCTTGCCAGGAACCCTCGAGCAACGCCGAATCCGTCATCGGCCCCACGCAGTGGGCCAGTGCTGCTGGCATCCGTATCGTGACGATCGTCGATCCGTTGTCAATGTCATACCCGACGCGCCAACAACCTCTTGCCAATGAGAGTCGGACGTCCGATGACCCATAGTAGCACGTGTCGAGAAGCTGGCACCGTAGCGCGAGGATGCGCTCGCTACTACCGCCGCCACCACCACCCCCTGCCACCGTGTTTTGCACGCCGTAGCCCACGTAGTACGAACGTGCCACAGTCACTCGTGATGTCAGTGCTGCGTCCGAAAGGAAAAGAATGCTGTCCGAGTCGCACAGCCAGACTTCAAGTTGGTCACCACCAGGCCGCGGTGACGTCAGAACGGGAACGTGCGTTGGGTGCGATAGCCATGCGGCCGCGACTCGGAGACGTTCAAGTGGCAAGGTGGGGGTAGCAGTAGTAAAGACGGGCGCCCGCAACCCGTTGACGCGTCGGAACCCCGAGTCGAAAAAGAAGGAGAAGAAGGAGAAGTCGGGCTGTAGGAGGCTGTTCGCCAGGTCGGCCCGTTTTTTTTTTTTCAATGAATGGTTTTTGTGACTAACTCGCGCGTGCTTACCTGCAGGCGTGCCACAGCGTGATGGAAAAGATGAGGTATTCCGAGCCGTTGGAGTTGGGTGGTGGGTGTCCGTCGTGTAGCCAGCTGATAACACTCTTGGCAGCCTCAGGGGCGAGGCACGACAACGTCGCTGTGATGGGATGAGACGCGTCGACGACGGATGGGTCTTGCATTCTCAAAAGAATCGTAGTAGGGTGAGGACGGCAAGGCCATCACGCTTTTGTACCCACTCGGTATGCAGGCAAAGCGTGGGGGCCCGGGTGGCTCGTTGATCGAATCTACGATCTTGCGTGGATCTCAAGAACAATGGAATGAAACGCCTTTTGACCACATTCATGGACAAGGGTAAGAAAAACAACTCGGATAGCGTGAAAAGATCGAAATGCTACATGCGATTCTTGTCATCTAGCGTAATCCTAGTCTCGTGAGGATGAAATTTGTAAAACAATTTACCAAGGTTCCATGGCGGTATAGAATGTTACACGAATAAGTAAACCCTAAAGCTCTGCTGCGTACTGTGCGACCTTGGTTAGTTTCGCATTCAAACAACGCGAGTGCAGGAGCAACGTACATTGGGGTGTGTTGTATCCAGCGGTGGCGGTGAAATGAGGACCATAGACATCGACCGCGTTCGTCTATGCACTGGCGATGTTGGAGCGTCTCGAGCACAAGGTATCACCCCTTCACCATCCGCTGATTCTACTCCCTCGAGAACAGGCAGCTTCGGTCTCTGTGGATATGGCGTTGTCGAGGGAAAAATTTCCCGTTGTTGTGTCTCTGGGGATGACACTTTGATAGACTTGCGTCTTTGCGAACGCTTCGGTGTCGTGCCCTTTGCAGGTTGTCGTGATGATCCTTCCGCCTTTCGAACGGTCTCACTCTTGGGCTCGACGAAACCGACTCCTGCGAGGCGAGTCTCATCAGGCCGCATCCATCAAAAGAAAAAAAAGAAAGCTACAAGCACTCACGGTCCGTTTGGAGCTCCGTCTCGTGCGCGAGCTTACAGTCGTTCCCATACTTGCAGTGACCAGCAGAAAACGCTGGACATATTTGTCCTGGGCCATCATTCAGAATTTGTTCGGGATCGAACTCGTGTGGAACTCACTCTGCCCTCCCATCATCACACCACCCCCGATCACACGCCACGTTATCGGATAAAAATCTTTCGCTCGACAGTCGTCGTATTTGTCAAGTGGCTTTGGAGGTAGTTTCGCATCGGCTGGAAGAGTTAGCTCTGTAGGTGATTGATCCGCGTTTCCTTTAAACTCTGGATCGTGGATGCTAATATGCGTACGTGCGCGTTGGACTGCGAACATGGATAAAAGAGGGTAAAATTTTGTGCTTACAATGTGCATTTTTCCCCGCTTGAACATTTACCGTTTTCCGTGTAGAATTTACACGGCTTTGCTACAAAATACATAAATGGCGTCAAAAGAGAACGATTTCGATCGAAAAAAAAATTAAAGAAAAGAAAAGAAAAGAAAAGGACATACTCTTATACGCGAGCGGTTTCTGCTTCATGTCATCTTGCCATGGCAGCGAGAATGGAGACGGAAGCATTATCATTGAGCCCTGATCAAGACATTGCGCCGATGTCGCGCGTGCCCCTTTCGCCAGATACTCGGCCTTGACGGCGGGAAAAACCGGATAACTAAAGCCCCCATATCCCGGTGACGGATTGATCCCAAAATCGCCAGACGGACTCGCGATGCCTGGGACGGCCCCCAATTCTGCTGCCCTGTCCGACCATGCGGCATCGAGCGCCATGTGAAGTTGGTAGTCCATGCTCGTCGTCGTGGACGGTGATTCAGCAGAGGACGGATCACTTTTGTCGTCCGGGTAATCTGGGACAGTCTCTGCCTGACGGGCAAGTCCGTACCGCAGATCAAAGGGAAGGGAAGGGGGAAGGTGTGGTTGCCATAGGAAAACTGGATGGGTTTGGGGACCGAGAGGGCGATAGACAGGGGCTTGCCCAAGAGGATGGTAAGCTGTCGGTCGAAGGTGATCAGAATGCCGCGTTTCGCGCACACTATGCGCATGACTCACCAAACATGTGTTCTGCTTGGTACGCTGGATGCGGCAAAGTGGGCGCTAACCTAGATCAGCTCCGGCCGAACAAACCATGGGGTAGATTGGGACACTGACTTTTTACTTGGGCTGCGACGGAAAGGTGTGCAAATGGACAGCTGGAGCCACGTCTACAGTTGCCTGTCTGGTAATATCGGCAAGCAGCTCGTTTGTTATAGAGGCTGGTAGGGGCCAGGTCCTGACTGCCTGTGCGCCGGATGATGGGGCCCATGAGAGCATGCTCGGTGACTCGGAGTGGAGCAGAGGCTCACCGTTACACACAGCGCAGTGCTGGTCTTCGTGAATATAGCCCACAGGCACCATGCGTTCCAGGGATAGTGTGATAGTAGAATCTGTGAGGGAGGAACAACACGTGAAAGTTTAAGCCGCCTCTCGCTCCTTGTTGGGACGGAAGACAAGGTAGCGAGCACGGTGAGACAAAGAGGGAGTCAATGCAAAGAGGCAAGGCTCTTTAGTGAGTACATCACCATCCACGCGCCCCGAAGTTCAAGAACAGGACAATGGCTATATCCGAAACCGGTCTAGGTCCGAACAGATAATTGTAAGGATGAGATGATGACCCGCGAGGATAGTTGGAAGCCGGGCTAGCTTGGTGGTAAAGTTCAGGCGAGGGGCGACCCTTGGCGGAAGTGAAGAACATAAGCTTTACATGCATGCGCTGATTCGCGGACAGAATCTATGGTTCGGTTCAGCGAATTCGGCTGTGTACTTACAAGGAGAACAAGAGGGACATTGTGTGGTGGTGTGGTCAACGAACAATAGGACTGGCCACGTTTTTCGGATGAAAGAGCTCCGAGGTGAACAACAATAACACGACAATGTTCAAATGTCAAATTCCCATTCGACGGCGAACCTTGTCTACTTATTGTTCCTTCACTGGTTTTGGTATGCAAGAACCCAGGCCATGTCATGATCACACGGGATGAAACCTAATCATTCGCTCGCGCTGATACTTAAAGCACCGCGTGAACGCACAAGAATATTTGTAGCACATGTCCTAAAGTTAACTCGGCCCATACTCAAATGAAACACCAAGGCTATCGTACAATAATACAAGCACAAAGAGTCACGCGTTCGGCAAAGATACGTCGTCGTGTCGGTCATGGAGCAGTGGGGTACGTTCGGTGGGTGGTGACGGGATGACGGGTGTTAGTGGGCTGTTTGTATCGGCACTCGAAGAAGTGTTGGAGGCCTTTTGGGTCAGGGAGAGTTGCCAAGGCTGGGTGACATCCGCCTTGCAGACGGGACACTGGAATGGTGAAGAATGGTGAAGAATGGAAGAATGCGAGTAGAGGCAACGTACGAGTTTCTTGCGATTGATCAACCAGGCGTCGACTTCGTCGAGATGAAAGATGTGGTGACATGGCAGCTCGCGGACACAATCGCCCTTGGCAAACTCGAAGAGACAGATTGCACATTCAACTTGTGTCTCACACCATGGTATTGGAAGGGGTTGTTCATGGGAACCAGAAGGTCTTGAAGCACTCTGGTCGGCTGCCTCGATGTCGAGGGTTGTGGGAAGAGCGGAGGGATCTGGGTGGGGGACAGAACCTTTGTACTTTTCCCAAGCGGTGCCATTCCAAACTCTCCAAGGGAGACTTTTTACGAGATGCTCTGGAGCGCGATCGCGCTGAGCTGCACGTGCCATGCGGACGCGATGGATGAGGAGAGTGACGAAAGTGAGACAAGAGGGAAGGATTAGAATGACGACAAAGGTCAATATAGGGCTAGATAGGAATGGGAAGTGTGAACTCGAGTGAGAGTGGAGATGAGACTTACGAGTACCATTCCCAAGTAGAATATTGAGTTGTGATGAGAAGGGAGAGGGTTTTCAAGCCGGCATGACGAGTGGTGGAAGAATCGATTAAGAGGATAAGATCATTGTAGTCGGAATATGTGACGTAGGTAGACGCGGTGGTGATATCAGAAGCATCGCCTGGGAGGGGTCAGGGTCAAGGGGAATTCTGGGGTGGAAGAACGAGGGCAGAGGACCTTTACTATACATGTTGATGAGGGTATCGGGGAGACCGGTGATATCGGGATGTTGACCGCCTACGACGACGGCTCGTGCACCGAGACGTTGGGCTTCTCTGACCTGATCTTCAGATCAGGAGGGGGGGGTAGGGTGAGAGGAAAAAAGAAGACCTTCCTTGTGGACAAACGGACAGTCGCCGCGCTGTACGAGGGCGATCCAGGGCTCCTTTGGATCTGGACGGTGTGGGCCAATGTGACATAGGGGAGGACAGGCCGAGTTTGAGGCGTTGGGAAGGGGAAGGGAGACGGTGGTGGGACAGGGGGAGGTGAAGGAAGAGATAGGGAGGACGTAGCCGAGGAGGGGATCGTCGAGTTCAGGACCGAATGCAGCGGGACGAGAGCGAAAAGTGAGCGGTGGAGAGCGATCAACGACCGAGACGGAGCTCTCGGCGCCCCAAACCCAACCCCAGAGCCAGGAGCCGTCTGGGGAGGTCGGCGAAAACTGCTGGAAGAAGAAAAAAAGGGAGCTCTGGTGGGCTGAGCAGGTGCGGAAGAGAAGACAGAGAAAGAGGACGAGAAAGCGGGTCATCGTGCAAGCGGATGCCAGCGAGAGATGAAGTACTCGAACGTCTCGAGGGGGGGGGGGGGGGGGGGGTCGGCATTTCCCGTTCCGTCAAGGAGTTTACACCGTATTTACACGATACCTCCGAGGCTGCGACAGACCCTGACGACATCTACATCAAGGTCCTCCATTGGCCCACTGCACCGTCTCATTCTACTCATCGCTCTTCGAGCAGTCGTCGGCGAGGTCGACTTGAAACAGGTATGTGTGCTTACTGCGATGTTCAGCATTCGTTATCTTATTCTCTCAGTCGGAGGCCCATCGCGTCGACTGGAGGAAATAGAAGGAAGGGCTGACCCACGCGGCTAAGCATGCACCCCGTCCTCGGCCTCGCCGTCTATGCCTCCATCGACGGGTACGTCTCTTCAGAGTCCCCCATCGCAAAGGCCGGCCTCCTCGCCAACATCGGCCCGTCCAGCTCCAAGGCCTCCGGCGCCTATGTAAGCGCTCTCCGTCTCGATCTCGCGCGCGCCAAGTACTTACTGTAGTACTACTTACCAGCCAGGTGTCGTCGTCGCCAGTCCGAGCACCTCCAACCCAAACTATCTCTACTCATGGGTCCGCGACGCGTCCCTCGTGTTCAAAACCCTCATCGACCAGTACACCCTCGCCCAGGACACCTCCCTCGCGTCCCTCGTCGACATGTTCGTACACGCAGAGGCAAACATACAGCAGGTCACCAATCCGAGCGGTTCCGTCTCTACCGGTGGCCTCGGCGAGCCCAAGTTTTACATCAATGAAACTGCATTCACAGATCCTTGGGGTCGTCCTCAGCGTGACGGCCCTGCTCTCCGCTCTACCGCCATTATCACCTACGCCGACTGGCTAATCGCAAATGGCAACTCCTCCTACGCCACCGACACTCTCTGGTCCATCATCCAGCTCGACCTCGATTATGTCGCCAACAACTGGAACCACTCCACCTTTGATCTCTGGGAAGAGCTCGACTCTTCCTCCTTCTTCACCACTGCCGTCCAACACCGTGCTCTCCGTCAGGGCGCATCCTTGGCTGCTGCAATTGGCCAAACTTCCTCCGCGACTCAGTATACCACTCAGGCCGACGATATCCTCTGTTTCCTCCAGGCAAGTCCTTCTGCTTTCGCTCCAGCCGATCCCGACCAAGCTTGCAACGATAGTCGTATTGGACTCCCTCTCCCGGTTTCATGACAGCCAACACCGGAGGCGGTCGCTCCGGCATCGACGCAAACACCGTCCTTGCTTCCATTCACACTTTTGACGTCAACGCAGGCTGCGATCCTACAACTTTCCAGCCCTGTTCCGACAAAGCGCTCTCAAACCTAAAGACCTATGTCAATTCCTTCCGCTACATCTATTCCATCAACTCTGGCATTCCCGCCAACGCTGCCGTCGCCACCGGTCGCTACTCCGAGGACGTCTATCAAGGCGGTAACGTGTGTACTCCACCCGACCTTGCAACTTTTATAGTCTGACATGATGCTCCAGCCATGGTATCTCACCACGTTCGCGGTTGCAGAGCAGCTCTACGACGCGCTCATCGTCTGGAACAAGCAAGGCTCCATTACAGTCACCTCGACATCGCTCGGCTTTTTCCAGCAGTTCGACACCTCGCTCACCACTGGCACTTATGCATCCTCCTCCTCGACTTTTACTTTCCTTACCAGTGCCATCAAGACGCTTGCCGACGGATTCGTAGCCATTGGCGCACAGTACACTCCTTCCGATGGTGCACTCGCGGAGCAATTCAGCAGAAACAACGGCATCCCGCTCAGCGCCGTCGACCTTACTTGGAGCTACGCATCTGCGCTGACAGTCTTTGCCGCTCGTGCAGGACAGACCTCGGCGAGCTGGGGTGCACAAGGTTTGACGGTCTCGAGCTCATGCTTGACGAGCAACGCCCCGACGATCTCGGTCGAGTTCAACGTCAATGCGACCACTCTCCTGGGAGGTGCGTGATCGGCGATTGCACGGCATAGATGGGCTGACAGCATTCACGACGCAATAGAGAGCATATACCTCACTGGCTCAGTCGGCGCCCTCACAAACTGGGGTACTTCCAACCCTATCCTCTTGTCCTCTGCCGACTACCCGATCTGGAGCAGTACGTTGTACTCTCGTTTTGTTCAGGACCCTTTGACTGAATGAACGCCGCGCTGCCGTCACTAGCAACGGTGAATTTGCCTGCAAATACTCCGATCCAGTACAAGTACCTCAGAATTGACAATGGCCAAGTGACATGGGAGTCGGATCCCAACAATGCATTCACGACGGGGGCGTCTGGTGCTCAAACCTTGAATGATGTGTGGCGCTGAACGTCATGGAGGAGGGTTGAAAGATCCGGCATGATTTACTGTAACTATATTTCTTGGCAAAATCGTAGAAACCAATTTCGATGCCGCCTCAGTCGTGGAATTAACAAGGGAGATCAATCCCGGATATTTCAACACGTCAAGGAACACATTACATCGAAAATGGAAAAGCAGTGTGCAAAAAAAAAGAAAAGCAAGTGTGGTCGTCATGAACACGATTATTGTTTCCCCCATCCTTACGTCCGCGCCACATTCAGCTCGTCTAGTGCCCCTCGGAGTCAAACACGGTCTGATGGCCTTGCGCCGGGATATGTTGGCCGATGGTACCCGGGTAATACGCAGCGTCGGGGACGCCTGTCTCGTCTAGACCCTCGGCAGCTTCGATGATCTCATACAGTCTCGAAGCCACTTCGGGCGGGGGAACGCGCCCTCCAAGAATATCACGCGCTGGTACGGGAGAACCATAGAAATCGCGATTCGCATCCTTGCGCTCAATCAAGGCGGTACCCTCGAGAGAGACGCCCGCAAAGAGACCTACCAGGAATGCAATCAGCATCCATGCCCGAAAACGACAAAAAGAGGGCAACCGACCTTTACTCTTTGAATACGAAAACATGCTCGCGGGATGTGCCAAGCTCGCCTGGACACTCCCACCAGTCCCGATAGGTCCCGCCGCGGCGCTGACGTTTCCCCCAATGGTGACGTTCCCGCCCATGGAGAACGCGCGGACGGCGTCTTCAGAGTTGAGGACAATGACGAAATCGGTGATGTCAGCGCCGATTTGGAGGCCCCATCCGAGACCGCCTGTGGCGATACATGAGGGGGCGGACCAGGAGCCGTCTGGGAGACGGGCGATGACGAGGCCGGAGCCGGCTTTTCCGGAGAACATGAAACCGGCTTTGATCACTTGGAAGACGGCGAGACCTGGGTGGTGGAAAGTGAGTGTGGATGGGAGGAAGGGGGGTGAGCGCGCGCGTTGGAGGTACCTCGTGCATGCTGTAGGACCGCCTTTGGGATGGCGTTGAGTGCAGACTCGGGGTGATTTGGATCGGCTGTGTGCGATATGGAACGAGTGTCTGAGATGAAAATGAGGAAGAGGACCGACCGAGGAAACTGGCCAGAATCTTGGCGGCTTTCTCTGCCTCGCCGGGGAGGGTGAAACCTTGTACGAAATCGCGCGAGCCAGAGGCGACACGCGAAGAGCCCTCCTTGACGAGGGCGGTGGCTTGAATGCCTGCTCGTTGAGCCCCCCGCTTGAACTTGTCAAGCATAGACATCGTCGCGTTTAATTTGAATGCAAAATGTACGACGATAGACTCATAAAAGTGCCCGTTACATAATGCGCAGCTACACGGCCCACGCTTTCCGTTGGTACTCGAGTAATATAGGGACAAGGTCAAAGAGTCCAAATTCCGGCCAATACGTGTCCACCAGGTGCACTTGCGTGTCTTCACAGCACTGCCAAATCGATAAGCCGGGAGGAAACGTATTCGCGGCGTAGCCAACTCACCTGCCAAGTCAAGAACCCGCTCAGCCGTTTCACCCCGCTCGTGCGTACAAAGATGTCAAGTGGGGGACTGCCTGCAAGGGAGGTCGATAGGTGGGAGTTGATGGAATCTTCGGTGATCGTGCTATGATCCAGAGTCAGAACAATATGACGCGAATGGGCAAGCGAACGGATCTATCACCTGCCGTCTAAATCGCCGGCGTCGAGGGCTTCTCGAATGACACTCTCAACGGCCGTCGTGATCTCGTCTTGCGACGAGTAGGGTGCACAAACGTTGAGGATCGCACTATCATGCCTGCTGTAGGAACGACCTGCGCGAACACGAGCAAGAAACAAACGCACGCGTTATTGTGCCGGGTCATGTTCTCTGCCTTTTCCATGGCTGCCTGCACGTTCGGAGGAAAGAGCTCCCGTCTTCCCAGCACATTCAAGCGCACACCATGTCTGTCGAGGATCTCACTTTGCCACGGAACCATGAATGAAACTCGCCGAATGAGAACAAGACACGAACGTACCCGCGCTGCGCGATCTCGACGAGCCTCTCCTCGGCAAGCGTCATGAGCGTGTCCACCTCCTCTTTGGGTCGATTAAAGTTCTCGATTGCAAACGCGTACACGGTCACGCAATGTATGCGTAGACGTAGGCAGAGCTCTAGGACCTAGAGACGGGGACGCATGAGAGCGTGAGTGGGATTTGCTATAGATACGTACCCAAAGCAGATTATTGAACCCATCTGGATGGCCTTCTCTCCCTTCCTTCCCTAACCTCCTGGCATACCTTCTGTTCCCATCCATCTCGAACGAGATGTGCCTCGGCATGGGTCCAGTGGCGAGGATGTCCAGTAACAAGCATATTAGCCATGTTTTAATGTATGTGATTGGCGCGCGGACGAACGCGAGGAGGCTTGTTGGGAGCGAGAAGAAAGGCATGTCCATATGTCGACACGTCCATCTCCGTGGCCAGTGTAATGTGCACAGCCACATTTTACACTGTACTTCCCGCGACGATGGCTGCCACGGACGGTGACGAAGAGCGCCCGCTGCTGCAGGACGAAGAGGTTCATGTACAACCAACTACGCCCATTAAATTCTCCACATGGAAGATATTGGCCTCCCTCTCTGCCCTCGTCCTGCTTTTCGTCGGCGGGGCTGCATACTTTAGTGCGCGCCCGTCCCAGCAACCGACACGAGACACCGCGCGGTTCTCTAACGGGACACACGAGTTTAAGAGGACTGTCATTCTCGTTTCCATCGACGGACTCAGGCAAGTCGTTCGTTGTAACCACTCCGGTCCACATCCTAACTTTGACGACAGCGCGAGTTATCTCGACCGTGGTTTGACCCCCCATTTATTAGATATCAGTCAGCAGGGATTGAGGGCAAAATATATGCAGCCTATTTTTCCGGTCAGTCAATTCTCGCATGTCCTTTACTATTACTGAGCTGCTTTGCCAGACATTGACTTTCCCGTGAGTCCCATTCGAAACCAAGTCACCACACAGCTGACTATTTGACATCTAGGAACCACTGGGCTTTACTGTACGCCACCTCTAGTCATCCGTTCTCCACTATCTAATGCCAACTTTACAGGACCGGTTTGTATGCCGAATCGCACGGTATCGTTGCCAATGTGCGTCCAACTGCTCGTCTCTTAGACAATGATTCACAACATCATGTCATAGAACTTCTATGACCCCGCGACGGACACAGAGTTCTGGTACAACCGTGCCGAGTCCATGTTGCTGGCCGGTTGGTGGTTCGGCGAGCCAGTAAGCTGCTTTGCTACTTCACAGGTAGTTTTGTTCATGAACCAATGAAATAGATATGGGAGACGGCCGAACATGCGGGTCTTGTAACCGCGAATCAAATGTGGTGCGTTTCTCTCTATCTATGCTCTCGCATCTGTATGTATGGTCCTTGCGCACTATAGGCCAGGCCCACCCACCACGCGCTCGGGAAACTCTCCAACTTATTACGTTCCTTGGCGCGACAAGGTTCCCCTTCAGGAAAAGTTGGATCAGATACTAGAGTGGGTAGACATTGGGGATGTAGAGAAGAGACCAGAGCTCATTCTCAGTAAGTGATCTTGGTAGTGGAACGTGGCGGTTGCTCATTGGAGGATAGCATATGAACCATCATTGGATCAAGCTGGGCATGCGACTGGGCCCATGTCTGCGCTTGTGAATGTGAGTTCATTAGCGATGTTCAAACCTCCACCACATGTTGTTGTTGTGTCTCAATCATCACGCTCACAGGAAACACTTGCGAAGATTGATGTTTTCGCCCGTGATCTTCATAACTCGCTCCTTTCACGTAACCTTTCTCAAATAGTAGATGTGATCTTTGTGAGTGACCATGGAATGGCCGATACCAGCGAGGTCGAGTGGATTTACCTAGATGGAGACGACATGCTTGGTATGTTTCTTTCCCTCCCAAGGAAATCATGGCTTTTCCCGGCCCCCGATGATTGCCTGATTCTTTAACTGCACAGGCGAAACATGGAACAATGTCACGCACCATGATGGATGGCCTTCTTTTGGACTTCGCTTCTCGGAAGGAACAGACGAACGTGTTGTTTTGGAGAAGCTCATTCGTGCATCCAACGATCCACAATTCAGCGGCAAGTTCCAAGTTCATACAGCAGATTCGTATGCTGGAGGTATGCACCTGTGCCATAATCGTTCCAACTTGTGGAAAATATGAATTATTTTCGTATAGGATACCTTGAGGATGCAACACCCATGCCCCCAGGCTACCGCTTTTCCGCAAATGAGCGGATCGCCCCTATTTGGGTTGTGCCAAAGCTCGGGTATGCCCTGACGAACAAGGAGATGGGTGAAGAGGGGATGAGCATTGGTGTAAGCTACCTTCCTCTCCACCCATCCGTGCGTTGATCTCACTTGTTCGACACAGAACCACGGCTACGACAACGAAGAACCTTCCATGCGAGCGATATTCGTCGCCCATGGTCCATTCTCGCATGGTGCCAAGCTCTACTCACCCGATAACCAATCCTCTGCTTGGCACTCTGTGACTAACGGCACTTATATCATACCTGGGTTCGCAAATGTCGAGCTTTATAACCTCATCATGCGATTACTTGATATCGAAGCTTGGGCAGCGCCAACTAACGGGACAGCTGGCTTTTGGGACAAGTATGTTGATCTATGATGCTTTCTGGGTGAATGGCCCAGTAGATGGAACCAGAATTTAGAGTACAGACCGTCTAGCACGCAGAGCTAATGTTTTTCTTGAATTCTGACTAAACGAACACCATGTAAATAGTCATTCTCATCATCTATTCCTCGTTTACTCTTTCGAAGAATTCCCTCAGCGTATCTGCCAAGACCCTGGGTAATGCTTCCACATCTCGGAGCACGACGTAGTACTCGAAGGGAAAAGAATCCAAGTAACGTTCCATCGTAAGTTCCATCTGACCGGTAGTGGGCGAAGGCTTGTAAGAGACTTGGGAGAGCGTCAAGATGGAAGTTTGATTCTCGCCAGACGTGGAAGAAGTGGTGGCGGCGCCGGATGGATTCGAACTGGAAGGCGTATTGTTGAGCGCATCGACGACGATGAAAACCACCAAGACTCTCATCCCTCTCGCCTTCCTCAACACCCTCCTCAACCGTTCGTGATCCTGACAGATACCATCCGAGATGATGATCTCGAGTTGCCAGAGCTCCCTCCCGTTCGTGCTACCCGAATTCTCGCGTGCAGCTTCGAGCACGGACAGAGAACCTTCGAGGAAAGTGGCGACGTCCGTACGTGGTTGGGAGAACGTGAACGCGTTCAGGACCCGACCGCCTTCGGTCGGCGAGGATCCCCAGTCTTTCGCTCCCGTCACGTCCGAGCCGAATCCACGGATGAGCTCCCATCCCTCTCCAAACCTCGCCACGCCCACCTCACCAACCTCGAGTTTTCCGAGCGCTTGGACGACCAACACGACCGTTTGGTACGCCAGATGGACTGCGCCACCGCTCGAGCCGCTGTCACCCCCGTTGCGCATGGACGCAGAGTCATCGACGGCCAAGAGGACCTGATACTCCCGCCCGCTGGGTTTTACTCTTCGCATCCAAATTCTGTCCTTGGTGTACTCGCTCGCCACCCATCCCACAACTTTCCTCATATTTAGTCTTTTACCGCTCCGAAAGTCTCCTCTCAAGCGCGTTGCGAGAGTAGGAGCTAGGATGAGGCGGAGGGATTCACAGAGAGCCAGAGAGAGGGATGCGGTCAGTGTCGTATAGAGGGTCCAAAGATGCGAGGCAGAGGCGGGGGTAGGGTTCGAAGCGTGGTTTGTCAAAGCACTGAGCACAAGCTCGGAGGAGGGTGTCTCTGATTCTGGTTCCATCTCGTCCTCGGCTTTGGGTGCGGAAGGATCAGGAAGACGATGGGATTGGACATTGGTGACGCCGCTATCTCGTTCCGTGTGGACAATGGCACTCTCGACATCGGGAGCGGGACGCTCAGCCGTTTTCTCGGCTTCTAACCTCTCCATCGCGACGTCTTTCGCCTCCTTCAAATCCTGTTTTCTATCCAAAGAGTCGAACTCGTCGATATCCATGGCACCGGTATATGTCTTGTTGTTTCCCTCGTCCACCAACTTGAGTTCTCTCAATTTCGCAACCTGCTCCTCGCCCGCGGGACCGAGCGCCTGCATATCATCGCCCTCCGGTGCATCTTCCTGGTGGGCATATTCGACCTGCTCTGCATCTCCATGTTGGGGAACTGGTAAGGGCTGTGGCTGGTCAGCTGGTCCAAAGATCTCGTCGAGGCGTTGTTGGACTTCTTTGAGTGCGTCCCCGAGGGATCGCAAAGGATTAGGAGCAGGAGCAGGTAGTGGTTGATGAGCGTAGGCGGGACCACGCTGCGTGCCTTCAGCAGTGGAGGTAGGGTCTAAAGGTTGAGGTTGACTGTCGGATGCCGAGGGACGAATAGATTGAGGTTGGTTTTCGAGTGCGTCACCGGACCTGGAATAGTCGACATGGCGTTAGCTGAGTGATCAAATGGTCAAGCGACATCGAAGACATACTGCTGTTTTCTGGGCTCAGGTTCTCTGGAACTCTCGCCCTCATCAATGTCCATGTTGACTTGGGGGGAAGCAGAACCTTGTTGCCCCTCTTGGGCATTGTTACTGGGTTGCGGTTCGTTCTCGGACATCCCAGCATCACCATCACCAGGGGCGAGATCGGGCTGAGCGACAGCGTTGTTTTCGCCTCCCTCCTCGTCAGGATTGCCTTTCTCCTCGTCCACGTGGCTTTCATCGACAGCTCGAGGTGGTTGCTGATCAGTATTCTGAGGCTCAGCGGGCATTGGATCGTCGTTGGGAGTATGGTCTCTTTCCTCGCCAACATCTTCGTCCATCTGATTATCCGATACATGTTCCTCGTCGCTGATATCTTCCATTCCTAAGTCATCTCCATGATCGTCCTGCTTGTCCTGATCCTCGTCGAGGTGCATGTCATCGGGGAGGTCAAGGGTATCGACATCTGGAATATGTTGGTCCATCGGAGCACCAGTGGCATTGGGGGGTTCCATCTCCTCCGGTGGATTTTCGTCGCCTACATCGACCTCTTCCTCTCCGTCTCTTTCGTTCCCTTTGCCCTCCTCTCTCGTGTCTTCTGCTTTCCTTTCATCGTTCTTTTCTTTGCCTTTCCTTCTCTCCTTCGCCACGACATCCGAGTCCTTCCGCTGATCCTCCTGCGACCTGTCGTTCTCCAGCTCGTCGTCATCTTTTCCATCTTCATCTCCACCCTCATCTCCCCACAGCTTCTCGTCTACCGTGGCTGGATCAGACTTGTCCAGCTTTCCCAGCTGCTCATCTGGCCCTTCCTCCCCTTCTTCTTCCGCCTCCTCATTCTCGTCACCTTCTTCAGTCTCGGGCACATCCTCCATCTCACCTCCAAAGTCCTCGCTCATCTCGATCGTATTTTCTTCGTCTTTTCCCTTCTCTCTCTGTATCTCCCCGTCACTGTCGTCTTCACCACGGAGCCCCTCCACCTGACTCTCATCCTCGATCTCCTTGCTCACATTTTCGTTCCCAGTCCCTTCACCTAAACCTGTTCCTCCGAGCTCTGTCGCATGCCCCTTTTCATCGCCGGCGGCCTCGCCCTCTTCCGTCTCGGGGGGGATACAGAACCCTTGAGTTCCGAGGGTGTGTACGACGGAGCACACGACATAATCCAACTTGAAAAGTGCGCGGGTCCATCTCGCCTGACTTTCAAGCAGCTCGCCTGCAAAGGACAAGAAACATGATAAGAAGGGCATCACTCTCCTCAACGCTCGCTGACGCGAAGCATGCGGGAGAGACGAAAGATGTGCACTAGCGCTGTTTAGTTGGTTTCGCAGTGTGGGAATGTCAAGGAGGGCCGTGAATAGTGATGTCGTCTGAACACCGAGTCGAATGTAATTGTCCTTGGCCTCTTCCAATTCGGAAGTTGGATCGGGGAGCCGAGCCGAGCCGGAGCATTCGCGAAGCATAGACTGGACAGTGATGAGGAGCGCGTCGACGACGCTGTCCACATTTCCGACAATACTGCCCTCCGGTAAAGGCCAAATTGACTGGGAGAATGAGAAACTGCCTTGTTCACAGATCCATTCCCGGGTGGGCTGGAGGATATATATCAACTGAGGACAGGTTGTTGACATCTCTTCGAGTTGTCCTGGAAGCTCGCTCAGGTATCTTGCAGCATCTACGACGACATCATAATCATCTAGATATGATATGATTATGATTCAGCATTCTATTTTCTAATGACGATGTTGGAAACGCACCTCGAAGGAGTACGGATGGCATGATGACTTGACAAGATTGTAGCACCTTGGATACACGGTCTCGCCACATACTGGCTGAAGCAGCAAGGGTTTGACACCTCCCAATGAGATCGGGGACGATACTGATGCTCCTCTCTATTTCAGAGAAAACACTCATGGCCTCAGCCAGCTCCTCCAGTGCGCGAACGGAATGACTCAGTGCGTTATACATCGGTTCAATTCTGTCACATGCGTCAATGATGATCGTTTCCGAATGTTCCGAGAGAACCTGGAGCCGATCCGCTTGCTGGCGAAGTGCCATGTATTCAGAAAGAGTTTGGGACAACCTAGATGTCATGGATACGGATCAAAACGCATCCCCAGGATCATGATAGAGCTCCATGCTTACCCTGATCTACCCTCGAGTGCCAAAGAGTACCCTGATTCCACCACAGAGATACCTCGAGAAAGGTCACGTGTCCCCAAGTCTGAGTGGTGATCCGAAAGTGCCTTCCTGAGCGCAGGAAGACACCCACGTAGGCGATCAAAGTAGTGTTCCGCTTTCTCCGCAGATACCATTGCACTCTTCGCGGGCATCAAAGGCTGGTTTCGGATCCAGCATTCGTCCCTCAGCTTATTGAGGATTTCGGGTTTGACGTTGTGAGACAAGCCACCGCGCTTGAGCTCTTTGAGGAGATCGCTCCAAGCCTTTCTTTTACGGAGAAGTAGGTGCTTATTATACTTTATTCGCCTTTCTTTGGTTAGTTCCGGAGGGATTGTATGACTTGCGAGGTTTCTGGCTGTCAAGATAATATCCAGAGAAAGTTGCTCTACATCTTCGGCGGTATACTTCGAGAGGAATTGACGGATCGTATTGCTTATGAAGCCATTGAACCTGCCGAAGGTCTGGTGGAGATTCCCGAGGCGAGAAGGTATAGAAGCCGAACTCGAGGCAACGTCCATGGAGGCGACTACGGATGGAAGGGGAGGTGAAGTTAGGAAGATAGTCCGCTCCGTCTGATGGTGACCCTCGGCGTCCCCAGCAAATAGCGGATTCATTTTGTCCATGACAGGTTGTCTTAGAACATCGCGGAACTTGCGGATGATCTTGTATAGCTGATGATGCGTCCTCTGAGCGCTTTGTTTCAAGGCTTGAACGTTAACATCTTTCCAGCTGGCAAGCTTGATGAATGCTTCAACTTCTTTTTCCAGCGCCCGTCTTTGGTCCCTCAATAACGTAGAAAGCTGGGGGGCGAAAAGGTGAAAGTACCGCCAGGAGGAGTGGACGATACGACCGACTCGAAGCAGGGCTTCTTGATGGATATGAGATTCTCGAGGTGCTATATAGTGGATGAAGCCCTCGAAGCTGCGGAGGAGATCTAGGCGGACTTGGAATTGACCGAGTGAGCTGGATTGAATGAATTCGTCCAGTAGAAGTGGGAGTTGTCTGAGGTATCCGTGTAGGCTGCCAACATCGCCAACTGCACTTTCCTCCACAGCGTTCAACGGTCCTCGTATCAGGACTTCGTATAAACGGAACCAAAACCCCGCCACATCATCAATGAACGCCTGCCTCTGGGATTCCAGCAAACTATTCCAACACGACAATTCTAACCTTCTCCACTCGACGATGAGAGTGGTCAGTCCGTGCTGATGCTCCTTGAGGCTATTGTCACGATTTGCATACATCTCCCAATCTTCCGTCTGCATCAGCAATTGTTCCAGGGCTGACAAAAACTTGGCAATAGGAGTGGCAAAATTGAACGCCAATATGATATCACAGCGATCAATGAGATGTTGGAGTACCATCTGATCCGGCCAATCTCGAAGGATGGCAATAAGCCGAACACGAAGGGATTGAATCACACTTGATGCTTTCTTGGCCTCTGGGATATTTGCATCGGCGTAGAAGTTGAAGGACTTTGAAGCAGGGTTGGAGGTCCCGCATATCTCTGTGAGATGTTCATAAAGAACAGAGAGCTGGAGATGTAATGACTTTTTTTCCAGCGAATCTGGCAACGACGACGGATGGGTACCGATCCAGGATCGCAGAAAGGTCTGTCGTAGAGCATTGAATTTACTTGTGTGACTGATTTTGGCCAGGTTGACCGTGTCGCCCATGAGTTCCAAATGAAGTACGAGCAATTGGCGTTGCCGATCCGAAGTCAGATGATGTGCTGGCTTGTCGCTGACATGTCCATCTACGACTTCGGAAGGGTGAAGAGAATCCTCAAAAGTGGGAAATAGTTCCAAAAACTCCCTTTCCTCAGCTTCGGCCTCCGTCGAAAGGTCATGGGTCGTCGTGTTTGTGCGATATAAAGAGTTAAGTTCCTGCTCTCTTTTATCGTCACGGGCTCGATCTATCGACCAGAGGCGGTAAACTTGTTCATAGGCAGTCCTGACCGTCATTGGTGTTGACGGAAATTGAATACAATGCACTGCCGCGGCGACCGCTAATATGGCGAGCTCAGCGGCAGGGAGACTCGCACTGGGGGCAGGTAGGACTTGAAATAGCTGTGCACTGCGTGTGGAGGGGAATGCAGCCAGGCTGGTCACCAATTCCGTGATTTCCTTCTGCAAATAGGATTGCTGGGAAGCCCAGCGCATGAGGTGGAGACCCAGCCGAAGTTCCGCAAATGCCAAACGGAGAATGCATGTGATGTCGTCGAACTCAGTGTAAAGAGTTTCTATGCGCTGACAAAAGCCTGAGATAGATTCTTGGACAACCACCTCGCGACCGAAGGCAGAAGCATCTCCTGATTCCAGAACATGCACCAGGTCGTCGATTTTGGAATGGTGGATCACTTGGCTGATGAATTGCGACACCTCCAGCCAATAGGTTTGTAGATTTGTTAGGTTGTCCCGAGTTGGAACATCCGCCGACGCGTGAGAAGTGTCTAACAATTTTTTGGCGCAAGCTTCAAGATAAGCAATGACATCGTTTGTTTTATTGGCTGCTGTTCGGAGCTCCAGCTGGACATGAAACGCGATTTGCTGCGTCACGAACGCTGCTTGGTCCTGAGCATAAACGGTCGCGTGGCGTATCATTGCGGCAGGGTCGATGGGTATATTGGGAACGAAAAGATCAAGGACGACTCTGCTCAACGCGATCCAACATCGCCCGAGATGAGACACCGCGGTCTTCGGCGACGAGACCACGTCCGCGTTGTATTGTAACGCAGTAGTCAAATGTTGGGTGGCCTTTCGCAGTGGTTCGTGATTCGTCCGTCCCAAGAGATCGAGGAGAGTCTTTGACGCTTCTATGCTGTCTCTTGGGAGATTCATGCGCACATGATGGAGAGTGGTTTCATCAAATGAGGTCGCAAAGCAAGAGGCGACCTTAATAAACGATAAGCCCATATTATGTGCGAGCTGCCGCGCTTGCTCACCAAAACTACGCTTTGGTTGAACAACGCAGTGAGCTGCTGAAGCCGCGAAGTATTCGTGAAACACTGTAGCACAGTTAGTCCGATATGACGCTTGACCAACTCCCCGTGATCCTCGAGCGATGCCAACGAGACTCCGACAATTTGACTGTGGAAAGAGTGAGAAAGGTAAGCATACAAGAACACAAGATCATACCTCTTTTCAAAGGCACTGAGAAGGTGAGTTGGGCGGAAGATGATGTGTGGTCCACTGACATCCTGAAAACAGGTGGGTCATTGTGGAATGCGACTCTAATTCTTGCTACATACCACTTCTCCTGATTCTGTATGCCATAAGGCTTCAAGCCATTGGGTCTCAACCGTAGCGATAATACTGGGGGAAACTGAAACCACGTTATAAAGAACATTTATGAATAACAATAAGTTCGCCACGCACTCTGGCAGTCTGCATCATGATTCCATATCACATGTTGGTATGATACAAATCGCCGCAGATCTTCGTTCGGCTCCTCAAGAGCCATCCGAATAAGTCGCTGGAGAATCTGTATAATCACCTGTACGTTGCCGTTTTATGTCTATTCTATATATGCCTGTTACGCAGCGGACTTACATCTTTGTTTTCCGTATGAAGATTGCAAAGAACCTGCAACTCGACCAGAAGGGAAACAGGATTGCAAGTCCCGTAAAGACCCATATTTTTCCTAGGGACCTTGGATACCAACTACGGTAGGAAGTCAGGATATCGCAGAGAACAATGTGGATGCCTTCTTACGTCTTTGACCTGGCTAGATATATGTACTAGTCTCTCGGTCTTGTCTGCCCTTAAGTACATCGGCAAAGTCGCAACAGCAAGGATTTCCAGCTGCTCTCGACGTGACACTAGATAAGTCAGTCAGGGTATAGGTGACCCCTCAAAAGACCCTAGCATACCTTGTTCTGAAACTTCTATAGGCGAGCAAGCCAACAACCTGATGTCTACCGAAGTACTCTCTGTGGGTCTGACTACGCGTAGTTGCGACCACATGTCCACCAATCCAAGACCGGACGACGGAGAGATCGCGTTCTCGAGGATAGCAGACGCATGAGCAAGACGTTGATAGGCGGGAGAATAATTATCAAGTGCTTTTGAGATCAGCTTCGATAGAACTCGAATGTAGGAGTAGTCAAAGTTTTTCTGAGCGAGAACCTGACGAAGTTTTCTCGAAATGCTGAGAAGGTTTGCAGATGTACTATAATCCTGCAACTAACATTATAAGGTGGCTCAGGCATAGGGACGAGATGCTCACGAATTGAGAGCCAGATGAGCCGGAGAGCAACTGCTCGAGTAACTTCTGGGCAACTGCTCGTACCTCCGCCAGTACCGATTGCAATGCCTCCATCAGATTCGACGAGCATTTAGCCAGCGCGCTGCCGGGCGAACTACCTGACTGGTCCCACCGAGCGTCGTCACTCTTATCAAGGAGGAGGGCAGCGAAAAGATGTAGAATTTCGAGTTTCAACGCATGATGCGAACAGTACTCCGCCCGTTCTGTACAGCATGGACACGGTGGATAAACCATGAAATCATCCATTGGCTATATATTTAAGCAAATTGAGTACATTGGTGTGGAACAGCGGATGCAAGTCCCGCCTGTCATATGAACACTGACCAACACATTATCGAGTGGACTTGGAACGATCTGAGAGACTCTCTTCACCCTTGAAGCCAGTGTTTGAGAGATCTCACTGAAAGCGGGGTCTGCGAGCACAGAGTACAGGAGTCCGTTGGGTGACGAAACCGCAAGATAACGCTTGAAGATCCGGTGTAGAGGCGGGGGAGATGACCTCACAGTGAAGTAAACGAGCGCACGTGACATTTGAAGATCGGAAACGTCCATGATCGGCGCATGAACGACCAGGGAGGAAAAAATTGAATCGTGGTCAATACCAATGGATGGCATGGGCTGAGATGAGTCATGCGGACACACCGAGAGGATACCTCGGCGTGCCTGTTCGTGGGATACATAACAAGTCGTCGTCGAGTCAACAGGGAGGCGAGAGTGCGCGAACACGCGGGACCGGTCCTCTTCAGTGAAGCAAGTCAACAGAGAAACCTCCACACTGCGATTGCGCATCGCCCTGGACAGTTCGCCATATTGAGGGTCCACTGTCATGAGCAGACGGAAGTTCGGATGCGGTGTCAATATCTGTACCTCGCCATTGACGAAGCCCCGTTCAGTTAGCACCAAGTTGCCATTCGGTTCACAGAGGGAGTTAAGTCGATCAAGGACAGAAGGATTACACATATTCGCGCCATCGAGAACAAGCCAGTGACCGTTCTTCATCGCCCGTATTAATGGACCATCGATCCACTCGAAACGACCCCTCGTAGACCTAATTTGGGCCAAGTCACGGACTCTAAATTCCAAATCTCGCCGTGCTGCATCAAGGGAGGAATCATCGACGTTAATCATCGACAATTCCGCCAAAAGCCCAGAGACAGCTTGTAAAACCGATGGGGATGCTCTCTGACCGGATAACAATTCGCGCTGTACGACCATTCGGTATTGATATTTTGAAGTGATCCCACAAGCAGAACGCGCAAACGTCTCGGTGAGCTGGACTGCCTCTTCTGCGACCGCTATGATTCGTGCTAAATGGTCGACTTGTTCGAAGCCTCCCAAGATGTCTGTTGTGTCAGTTGCCTTGGAGATGTGGACTTCATCGAGATAGTTGCCTGAAAGATTAGCAAGGGTTCTTATCAAGTTCGTTTTACCAATGTTGCGAGAGCCAGTCACGACAACTAGCCAGGATCGAGAGAGACACGCGCCAATAGCCTCGATCGCTGTAAGATGTACCTGTAGGACGTCAGCAGTTCTGTGAGGCAAAGTCACATTGTGCCTCTTCGTGGTGTAGTAACCAAATTGTAGATGCGAACTCGAGATGACCGGGTAAGGGTTGGGAATGTTCGGTGAATCTGAGGTCGAGAAAACCTCATCGAATATGGCCTGGGCGGATGCGCGATCTTGCAAATTCCTGAACCTGCTCAAGTAGACGATACGGATAAAGTGTCGGGGATAGTTAGTTATGTTGGATGTCCGTAAAAGTTTGCTCCATCGGATGATATCCCGGAGATTGAATTCCCAAGGACTCCCCTCCCGACCAAAGGCCCGTTTGTAGACAACTTCATGATTCAAGCGGGCGTTGAACGCAATCATGGCACGGAGAACACTTTCATCGCACCCCTTGTACTGTTCCCGACAGACAACTAGCATATCATCGGGAGTAAGCTCCTCAACGTAAACCTTCGTGAAGCGATCAAGGAAAGATTTTGGGAGGCCTTTCCTGCCACCGCCTTGATGCAACGGATTTTGAGCGGCAAATACTCGAAACGAGGGGTGTCGAGTAAAACTGCGTCCCAGCTCAGGTATGTAAACTGTGCCTCGATGATCCAGTACCGCATTCAAGCCTTCGAGGACCGCCTGAGGGGCAAGATTCATCTCGTCGAGAAGAACCCAGTGGCCTTGTTGCAAGGCTTGTAAGAATTCAGCATCTTTCCAGGCGAACTCTCCTGGTGCACCATTTTCGACAGGTAAGTCAGAGCCGAACAAGTCTATCAGATCGGTCTGGTCCGAAAGATTGATGCGACACAGGCGGTATCCGGCGACCTTTGCCAAGGCAGTGATGAGGGAGGTTTTCCCAACCCCAGGGCTCCCCTCTAGGAGGATTGGCTTGTGGACTTGGCAGGCCCTGACCACCCGAAGAGCATTCTCGTAAGCAGTCGGCGCTTGAAGATTGAAGCTGTGCATCACGGTGCTTGATGGACCCTTGGGGAGTGCGAAGGGGCCAAATTGAACGAAGGCAGACGGGTCATAGGGGTGAGAGGACGTATCCCGCGCATCAAACGGGACAAGTTGGCGCAACATGCGAATGGCCTCATCCTTGATTTGTTGCAGGGTCTCCAGTGAACATGTCGCCGTTTGTGGCAAGGAGCCCAATCCGTCCAAAAAAGTCATGTGGGCTCCATGGTGCTGGACTACGAATGAATTCTCGAACCAGTAAAAAAGCTCGTCGACTTACGAATATCTCGCCTGCTGGCATCGTATTTTCTCTATCAGGAGTAAACACAGCATTTGAGAACGCAACCCAGGCCTGGAAGGGAGTGAGAAGAAACGTGGTGAGATGTCTTCCAAGGTTACTCACCAGCATGTCCCGTAACGTACAAATAGAACGGTCGCCAACTCTCTCACGCATCCAGTCGGTAAACCGCAAAAGTGGCATAGTGAAGACTCTCAACGCGTCATGTGCCCAAGAACCCTCGACAATCATCCCAAGGTCAGATGGGTCGTCAACTGAGGGCACCCAAATCTCCGTGAAACGATTCCGAAGAGCAGGAGATAGCTCCTTCTTCCCGTAATCACCCCCCGGATTCATTGTCGCGAGAAGCTTGAAGGGATCGGCAGCGTGTACAACAGGATATTCTCCGTCTGTACCCCCTCGCTCAGCAAGTACAATGGTCCGGTCTGGCTCCAGCACGCTATTAAGCCTCTCAAGCACCGAGTCATCGGCCAACGATATCTCATCAAGCAGAAAGACATCGCCGCCCCACATGGCTCGGATAAGAGGACCATCATGCCATTCAAATAGGGACACAGACACGAAAAAGTTCTTCTGTGAGTCCCGGAGAGCGGCTCCTAGCGAGGGGTCGAGATCCGTCTTCAATAGCACGGAGATCTGGTCAAGTATTCCCTGAGTATCCGTGGGTGCGCTGACAATACCAGCACGACCGAGGAGAGACAATGCATCACGATGAACATCTGAAGAAGCTGTTCCGCGACTGCGCACTGGTCGCAAGCCTCCGATCAGGTCTGCCGTTTCCGTATTTTGATGACAGCTGAGTGTGTGCAGGTGCTTCGACATGACTTCGGCATACAATTGGCAAACAGATGTCTTGCCAGAACCAGTCTCTCCCACCAGTAAGACCGGCTCGTTGAACCTCAAAGCCCTAGAAATCAGGACGAATAACCGTCGCATAGCGTGAGTCCAGATAATTTGTGGGGATGAAGGTACGGGGCATCCGATATATGCTTCGACTTCAGGGCCATGTAGATTGTACAGCGATTTCTCGTCGATCCGAACCTTCATAACACTTTCTATGACTTCCTTGACCACAAGTTTGTCCTCGATGCGCCGAGCTCGTTCTGCGAGGAGCATGTAACCGTTGTCTGCAAGTTCCTGGTAGCCTATAGCATCTCTGCCAGCCCACCTGAACAGGTCTCGGAGGGTGGCAAAGCCCTGTTTGCTTTCAAAAACACGCCCACTCTGTCGGCGCTTCTGCAACTCTCGAAAGACCGTGACGATCCTCTGTCCGTAGGAGGGAGCAATTCGACATCGTTGGCACAGGATGGATTCCAGCTCTGCTTGCGGCACATCTTGGAAGTGAACCTCGAGGAAACGATTGCGGAAGGCGCGCGACAAAACTTTTCGACCGGCGTATAAGCCCGGCGGATTCTGAGTGGCGAAAAGCATGAAGTGAGGATGAGGACGGACAACTTCGTGAGTTTCCGGAATGACCAATTCGCGATTGTCATCTAGTAGTCGATTCAGGGCTTCAAGGACGTCCGTTGGTGCGAGGTTCAACTCATCCAACACGATCCAATGACCGCATCTGAGAGCATGGACAAGCAGACCATCCTTGAATATCAACTTCCCGGTGGCTGGATCAGAAACGTAAGACCCAATATATTCCTGAATATCGGTGTGTTCGTGGTTATTGATGCGGATGAATTGATGGCCAGTCCGGCGGGCGAGGTACTCCACAGCACTGGTTTTTCCACTGGATGTCGGGCCCTCAATAAGCACCGGAAAACGACGAGTGAGGACAATGCGGGCAAGATCAATCAGTTTCTTTTCCACCGAAGGAGTCATGATGTAGTCCTCCGCTGGATAGACGTGGAGTGGGCCCTTCTCCAGGTAAAACGGGCCAAACTTGACGAACTCGTCGGCAGAGCGAGAGATAGGATGGGAGGGCTCCTTCATCAACAAGGATTTAGGATTACGGACTCCGGAAAGGATGTGCTTGTGTGCAAGACTCGCGGCAATATCCGCACTGGGCCCATCAAGCACCATGGTAAATGCCATCAGGCAACCTTCCCATAATGCTCGCCGCAGGCCGTACATTGGCGAGATGTCGGCCGCAAACATAAGAGCACGCGTAAGTGTCCGCATGCTGTAGTGAGGACGATGATTTGATCCGTCTGCCAACTGGCGATCCTCTGCGAATTGTTTAAGAGCGGCATAGAAGTCAGCGACATTCATGATTGCAGCTTTATCTCCAATTGTGCAGCGGCCAATATATTGGTGAATGATGCTAAGAAGAGTTTCGCGGTCAGCATCCGGTGGGGGAACGTCAATCTCGGTGAACCGTGCTCTGATGTTGGGAGGGAGGTCCTTTTTCCCAACGTCTGTCGCGGGATTCATGCAAGCGAAGAGACGGAAATCGGGATGACGGGGAATTGCTTCCAGGGAGCCTTTCTCGGTCAAAGTAATAGATGCCGTTGAGCCACTAAGGAGCCCTGTGATACATTCAAGCGTTTCCGGACTTGCCAGGTTGATCTCGTCGAGTAGTATCCTAGGGACAGGTCAGATAGAAGCTTGATGAATGATCAATATAAGCAAACGTACCACTCGCCACAGCGGAGCGCCTTGACGAGAGGGCCCTCCACAAAACTGAAGGCAAATTTGCCCTGTCCTTGAACATGTTGCATGTCAAACTCATCAATGTCATGTTGGAACTTGTCCCAAGCCTCTGCAGACTGTTGAAGCAGCGTTTGATTGAGTTTTCTCCGTTTCCTCGGCACATCCGCTTCCGTGGAGGCCAGTGGGGACTCCCTGGGAAATTTACTAGAAGCCAATATTATTTGAGGTTCGACACTCACTGTGAGTCCTCATTGAGTTTTGACTCGATTCGTTCCTTGGCAAGTCGCACTGACTCTCTCCAAAGAACCACCGCTCTCCTCCATTTGCACTCCTGGACTGCTTTCTTCACGGATTCCTCAAACTTGATGTTCTTCTTCCGACTAAAGGTATTTCCAAAAAGCTCCAAAAACTCTGCATGAAGCTCCGAAGCAGGAACGCGGGCATCAACTGGTTTAAAGCCACCAAGTAGGTCTGAGGATTCTGTTTGATGAGAGAGATTGAGCGAAATCAGGGGGCGGCGGAGCAAGGAAGCGAGGTGAGTGATGGCGCTAGTCTTTCCAGTACCAGTCTCTCCGGTCAATAGTACAGGTTCACAAAGCGATATGGCAGTGGCAATTCGTGAAAGAAGGCACACTGCAATTTTGTGCACCACGAAGGGACGAGTTGGTGCAATGAAAAACATCGGCTTCAGAGGTCGAGCAGGGAGACGTACGCGGCCAATACCAACAGCAATGATATCACCGTTTCCATCTCTCTCCTCCTCGAACGCGGGAACTCGCCCACTGAGCACCCAGCGACGACGTTCCAGGTCTAGGCCGATTTGATCAGCAACAAGAGCTGCGATGCGATCAGAGTGAGCTTGAGCTGAGGCTGTAAGCGCGCCTGCACCGAAGAAGACATCCCTGGCTTCAAGGAAAAGTTCCTCTCGAATAGCAGGATTTGGGAAGAGTATGGCGACAGGAACGACATCTTGACTGGAGAATTCCACATGCATGAAACTATGGGATGACGGGATGAGTGCCTCCGCCCGACGGCAATACTTTTCAAGCTCCCTCAAGCCAACAGACCTACTCGAGGCTGTTGTCCCTAATCTCTGGATACTGGCCCAGATTTGTATGATAGCCTGCGCAAGCGGTTCCCCTAACTTAGGGAACCGAGATTCAATGATCATTTTGATTTCGTCTGATGATGGCGCATCAACTACGAGCTCCTGGAACTTGTGCGCCCCGTAGAAGATTGGACTCGGAAAGCTTCCACTCGTTGATGGGACTACTGAACGTGTCGCGAAGATAGCAAAGCGTTCCGAGGCCCTCACCCTACCCCCGTTGGGAACATCTATGCTCGCGCGACTGCCAATCCATGTGCCGGGGGCCAGAGACTCGGCAAGGGGCTTGATAAGTCCCAACACCTCCATACTTGCGCGATCAATATCCTTGAAGACCAACCATTTCCCCTCTCTCATAGCGCGAACAAGCACACCATCTTTCCATTCGAATGTTCCAAGTTGCGTCGGAGAGGAAACATAGGATCCGAGCAGTGAGCGAGGGTCAAGTGATGTGTCGGCAAGATGAACAGTGACAATCTGGTCGTTTGCATCAGGGTATACCACAGAGGCAAGCTGCGAGAGGAAAAGCGACTTTCCAGACGAGGGGGGAGACGTAATGAGAGTAGGTAATCGGAGGGAGGTAAAAATTGCAAGCTGTCGCAATGCTTTGATTGCTGAAGGCGTTATGACAACCTCTACACAGGAAGGAGGGAAGGGGGAAGATTTGAGCATGAGTATGCCATGAATATTGGCAGTCCATGGGCTGAAAAAGAGGTTTTAGAACGAGGTGAGAATATCTCGAAACGAAAAGCCTTACGATAAATCACCATTGGTTAAGGGCTGAACTTTGTCACCTTCAGACGAATAAAAGTCGGAGCCGGCAGCGATAGAATTGTGGCCTTTATGAATTCGCTGAAGTTCCAGCATGGGCATTAACCATCCATCGATGGTAATTCGACTCCCGCCAATATTTTGCCCATACGAGAGTGGACACTCAACCACACCGGGCTCACCAAGAACTTGAGTCTCTAATCGCACACGCTCCACTTCGGCCATGCCCGTGTGTAGCGAATAACACCTGATTGCCAAGTACTTAACTGCAGTGTCGGGGTGAGGTGTGGTGAAGAGAATTGATAAATGTGATATAGGCCATAGGAGGTCGCTGGGAAGCAGGCGGTTGGCTCGAAGCAAGCGATAGTAAGCAAGAAGCAGGTGATGTAGACGTATTGCGTCCAACATGGCGATCGATGGACTCTCCTCGACAAAACCCAATGGACCTTGCGAGAAGCATGGCCGACACAAGAGTGCAGACAAAATTCTATCCGACAATTCAGAACCTGAAAGTAGAAATCAAAGAGGACTCACGGAAAAAGTTCCTCGTGGTTTTCTATCAATATGCAGAAAGCAACGAATCTATCTTCGAGGTCCTCTTGGTCATGCAGCCATCTTGCGCACAGGTCGAACAACAACGGTCGAAATAGATCTGATATTGGCACGGTAAGGGAAGGAACCGCTAGTAGTCGCGATAACGTTGAAAGTAGAGCTTTGGGTGATGATGCAAGTGATATCTGACTTGAATGAGTGGAGTCTGGAGGTAAGATGGCGAGCAATGCTCGTGTCTGTTTTGAGAGATTGATCGCAAGTGGATCATTGAGTGGATTATGAAACGACATGACGAGCCGTCAAAAACGGCTATGTTGAGAGGAGTATGCACGACCGCGCACGACCTAGACAAGCGACAGGCTCGAGCTCGTCGTTCTCGACGATGTTGAGACAGAAAAATCACTCTCGACTTCGCTTCGTGCACGTGACTGTAAGTCAACACTACGCTTTCCTCTTATGGGTTATCGATATACTTGACTCAAGCTAACGTTGTCCACCATCATCCTCTTCTCTATCACACAGAAATGGTCAGAAATACGAAAATCTTAGACATCAGAGGCCAAAGTCTCAAGCTCGACACCGCAGCGGACGTTGTGCCGCTCCTTGAAGGCTTTGACCCCACATTAATCGAAGAGGTTCATCTGGGAGGCAACACCATCGGTATCGAAGCTGCGCAGGAGTTTGCAAAGTTTTTGGAGAAGACGCAGAACTTGATGGTATTGTTTCTCAGCCGTCCATTTTCTCCTGGTCCCTGATCGTGAGTCAGGTCGCAGACTTCGCCGATATCTTCACCGGTCGTCTCATCTCCGAGATTCCAGACGCACTCAAGGCTTTATGTCACGCTGTTGAACCCAAAACAACACTTGTCGAAATAAACCTCAGCGACAACGCTTTCGGCCTTCGCTCTGTTGAACCGTTGCGCAACCTTCTCGAAAATAACCGTTTCGAGATCCTCCAGCTCAATAACAACGGTCTAGGCCCAGAGGCGGGGATCATGATCGCGAACTGGCTGAAGAAGTCAGCAGAGTTGAGCAAGGAGAAGGGCTTGACGTCAAACTTGAAAACGGTCGTTTGTGGCAGGAATAGGCTTGAAAACGGATCCGCGCCTGCATGGGCAAATGCTTTCGCCGAACATGGAACGCTGCTGGAGGTCAGGCTTCCGCAGAACGCCATCTGGACTGATGGGATACATGCACTAGCCGAAGGTCTCTCCAAGTGCCCAAATTTACGGTATCTCGATCTGCAGGACAATACATTCATCAAGGATGGATCCAAGGCAGCTGTCAACGCATGGGCGCATGCCCTGCCAAAATTGTCCTCCTTAGAGACTCTCATCTTCTCGGACTGCGTATTATCAGGGGAAGGTGATGATGAGGTGCCACTACCCCTGCAAAAGCTTGCGGAGGGATCAAACCAGAATTTGGTGACCCTGGTGCTCCAGAATAACAACCTCAATACATCGACATTCAAGTTCTTTGCGAACTCGTTGACCTCCTTGCCGAAACTGAGGAGGCTAGAACTGCAATGGAACGATGTTGATGAAGACTCGGAAGACGACGTTGATGCCATTGATGCCATCCGACAAATCATGAAGCAGCGCAGTGGAAAATTATTCGCCTATGAGGAGGAGGAGGAAGGGGAGGAAGGGGAACATGATGAAGGTGAAAGCGAAGGCGAAGGCGAACAGGTACCATCGGAGGAAGCGAGGAAGCTCGAAGGGGCTGTGAGCGCCCTGACTGATATTTTGAGCAAAGTCACTATTCATTGACTTGCTCTGCATCGCGGGTCCAGCTCTTGCTGCGGAGGCTGTTGCATGCTGGTTAGGAGGGCCAAGGACGTGTATACCAGTTGAACACTAATCATATTACAAGCGGAAGATCGACAATGAGTGCGGATATATTACTACCCCTCACCATGGACGAGAAGATAATTAGAAGTCATACGACTAAAGGATGGGTCGCAAGTAAACCCCGGACGATCTAATTTCGCCCCCCTTAGTTCATCAGGACAGAATATAAGCAATATGTATTATGGCTCGCCGATTAGTCAGTAGTTGCATCCGTTTTCGTTATCCTTCCATCGAACCAGGCCTGAATGTTGTCCGACAACAACTTGGTCATGCACTGAGTACATAACCAGTCGTCCTTTCTCCAATCCTTGTACCTCTCTGAACGGATATCAAAGATCTCCTCAATGAACTGGGGGTATGGGATCGACTCGACCTCCTCTGCGAAAGAAACGAGCGATTCAAGCGGTCTTCTCCTCTCGAATGATAACCAACTCCCCAGGCGCGAAGGAGCAATAGCTAGGATCATGTATTCCCAATCTACGAGGATGACCAGTTATTCTTTATCAATGAGCTGCTGGAAATTCAACTTACTGCAAAAACTCCATAACGAATCTCTTCTGGAGAGAGAAGGCAATCCTTGACATCGATTACCTGTAGAAAGTAGGTAGGTCACACTCACTATAATGAATAGTCTGAAGAACACACAATCAATGGTTTTCAAGAAGTAATCGTCGAGTACAAAGCGCCGCCGAGTGGTTGACGATACTATCCCACCGGTGATTGACGCAATTTCTGTTGCAAAGAAAGCGTGGGTCATGGCTCGCCACGTCCCATACCATTGCGAATCGATAGGACGGAAAGATGGCCATTTCCCCCTGATGGCGTCCAACGTGACTGCTGGCCCACTCCAGGCGAGATAAATATCGTCACTAGCACCAGATCCTAGACGTGAGCCTTTGGAGGGAGCACAGGTCACTAAATAGGGACGTTGGCCCGACATTCGGGTACTTACGTATCGGTCGTATGGTGTGCTTGACCAACGCCCATTTGGCAAGATCCAAGAGGAACCTATGTACCTCGTCGACGCCCATGAGTTCAAATTCTCCCAAACTCAACAAGAAAGTTGTTTGTTTCTCAACGATTGAATCCTTGAGCTGTAGATGGTTGTCAATGGTGTATTCGAGTCTGTCGTCTACCAGTGCTCCTGGCCCGTACGCCGCAGCAAGAAGCCAGAGCCTGTACACCGATTGCTGGAATCTCAGCGACTCGGCGGCTGAGAGTTGGGTACTCCTAAATCTCGGGTCCTTCTCTCTTGAATAGTTGAATAGATGATCACTGAGACGTTGCCCGCAGCGCGAAATACGCTTACCGCCAGCTATAGATATCTTCAAGTGTCCGAACGATGACAGCATGGTCTCGCAAAAGGCCTGCTTGCGCTGAAGTGATCGTCAAGTCTTGGGAAAGAACCACTTCTCGTTGAAGTTCGTAGGCCAATCTTGAAGAATGAGTAGTGCTGAGGCACCTGACAAGGCTCATGGCCTGTGGTAAAGCGGGGCCAAGCTGATTGTGCGCTACAGCTCCAAGGATAGAGTTTTGCCGACATCGAAAGATAGAGTAAACAAACTTGGAGGATGAAATGAAACCCTGCAAACTCTGGAAATCGGGCAAAGCCATTAGGAAACAGTCCATGACATCAGCATTGAACGGAAATGCGGATAAGGACCCGGAATTCAACATGACGAGCGGTCAAGCAGAATTCGCGATTTTCTCTGTATATCGTCGGTTGATGAAGTTTGGGAGAACGTATGGAGTCACGCGTTACCAAAGCCCACTGCCGAATGCCTTTTTAAAGCTGACAAGCAGTGATTCCATTGGTAGGTTTGGCGAGCCTCGGCTACTAGGAACCTGCGAAGGTTACGAGCTCGAGGGACACTCACCCAAACGTAAACGGATGACACGATTGCCAGCATGCATGTTTCCCTCGAGGTTAGTAGTACTCGGCGAGCCGTTAGTAGTACTACTGACACCTTCTCCTTGTTCGTCAAGCTCCTGGGATGTCATCCGCGCACTGGCAAGTGTCCCCCAGGCGTACTACAAAGCAAGTAGTGCTCACATTTCTCAAGTGAGATTTTGATGGTTATACGAGCGTGCTACCGGCGTTGTTGCTATGTCTGATAAGGCTTCAGCACGTTCAATTTACCCAAGGCATCCCACACCCACGCCAACATGGTGCCAGTTACTGTTGCATGAGAGCCGCGCTCGTACTCGAACTGGCAGTGGAATCTCTGGTGTGAGAACCGACAACTGCCAGTACGTGGATACTACTAGTAGTAGCACACTGAGAGTCCATGATATCGTCGGTTTCAAATGGGTATCATGCATCTGCAAGTCTTGCCAGACAGATAGCAATTTGGGTGCAAAAGCAGCGGTACTACCTTGCCTTACAAACCGTCCACCTGCCTTCGATCCCTTCCTTGGGCCGAAGTTGCCCATCCCGGCACCTCTCCCGCACCCATTCATCAAATCGCACAACAGTCGTCTCGGAGCCAAAACTGTCAAAAAATAGTCGCTTTCCCAGCCACATCTGCGTCTCATCAGACGAAGAAAGCTCCCGGTACGCATGGAGAACGACTATCCATGCCTCGTCGCGTGTTTTCAACCGGAGCCGGGAAACCAGCGCATGTACAGCATTCCGGGGCAAATCCTGGAACACTGTTGTAGCCTTGACACCCAAGGATGGAATCGGACGTGACAAGGGAAGTAGGTGCTCGAATGCATCAGGGTGCGATAGCCGTTCGAATCGAACAAAGTTAAAGGTGCGCAAGCTTCGAGCCAATGATGAGATCCACAGATACGCGGGGGACGGTCGTTCCAGTAAGTTTGGAACAAGATATTTAATCTGTTCCAAATAAGTTTTTTGGGAGGGGAAGGTGATAACGAGTTGATGGAGGAGCAGAATTAGAATGGCGGTGAGACGGGATGGCTGTGGAGCGGGGGTTGCTGAATAGATATCTGGCACAAGACGGGATAGGATGGAGGTTGTTTGCACTGGCGAGTCGAAGAGAACCGACAAGTAAAGCGAGGTCTCGTAGACTAGGTCAATGGTTGAGGGATTCGAGACATGTCTTGGACGCCAGACCAATTCACTGACCTTCCAGCGCAAAGCCATCCTTCCGGCCAGACGCGAACAGGCCCTCGCGCAATTTACCTGCATGATGCACAGGTGGTTAATTATACCAACCCAGACGAAGGCGGTATTCTCACTCACGGAACAATATCAATATGTTCTCCTGGTTGTCCCTCTTGTGTTTTTGCACTGACTCGATCTGGGACTTGCCAGTAGGAGAACCGACCCCATACAATTCCCAGAACGTTCTAAGCTACATCGTTGAATGTATGTTGGCATCACAATGGGCTCATTGGAGAACCAGTCTGAGGTTGAAACGCACTTTCTTGTTGATAAAGGTTCTGAACTCTTCCTGCACGATGTATTCCTTCAACCTGGGCAGCTCAGCGTTGTCGGGAACAGAAATCACTAGTGCGCTCACAAGTCACCGTCTTTTTCAAGACCACTGCTACGGCTAACAGAGGAAATACATTCCATGCGACGATCATGATCGGTTGAGATGTTGCTTCCCCATCCGCCCTGCCCGACACTATGTGGTCCTCTGAGCTGAGCACTTGGCTGAACAACACGTCGACCTCGCCCTCGTGGTGCCCCACGGGATGGTCTCATCTGCCTCAGTATGTGGTAAAAATCCGTGGCCCAAGTTTGATGGGCAAGATTTACATAAACCTGAGTGTACTAGCTAGTTTCAGGCTCAACCGGAGCAACTAGCAGTGCTGGAGCCTGGCAGTAGTGAGTACTCTGGCTAGGGACCGTGGACCGTGGTATGGGATGCACACTGACTAGGGACCGTGGACCGTGGTATGGGATGCACACTGACTTGTTCAGCTGCCAGAATTTAAAGTTGGCCACACTTCGATTCACAGGAAAATATTTCAAACACACCGGAGTTCAAAATATATCCAGGTTCATTTCAGTCATCCAATCTCGTTTGCAGTCAATACACTCTTTCAAGTAATTAGAATCATCGTGATGAATTCCCATTTCCCCTCAAAGCCATTCGCCCTTGAAAACCCACAGATAAATAGTCTTGACAATGTGGATGGTAAGCGCATATCCTGCAACCATACCGACCAAGTAGGTGTAGAATATTGGGACAGGAGGTGTCAGTTGTAGGGCCGAGTTGACCTTAGGAATGTACGGGATGGCCATCGACACACAAGCCATCCCAAAAGTCACGAGGACCACAGGGAGGGAGGCTCGCGATTGGAAGAAAGGAATCTTGTGGGTTCGGAGGAACTGAATGATGAAGAGCTTTTCGCGGAGCCATTAGGATGCGATACACGAGGCATGCCTGATTTCATACCTGTGTCAGAGAACCTTCCAAAAACCAGTTTGTCTGCGCGAGTGGGACCAGTGGGGAGTCTAATGTCCGAATATTGTAGTGGAACCTTAAAGCAAAGTTAGGTAAAAATGATTAAACCGACAGCATGACTCACCAGTTGATGGAGAATGTAATGATGTCGAACGGGCTGGAGAAAGGACCTATACAAATCATGAACCGGACGATGGACCAAGCACTCCATGTCCTAGGGCGTTCGAGATACTCAGGATCAACGTTGTCCCTGGCATGAATAAGTTTACTATCTAAAGATCAGAGGAAAGAACGCGAACCAAGGAATCGATCCTTGTGAGAAGTCATAGAGCAAGTTCTGAACCAATAGCTGCAGCGGCAACATCGGCTGGTAAGGCAACCAAGCAGAAGCAACTGTAGGTTCAAAGTGTCACGTTAAGACCCCCCGCGAGACCATAGAACGTACCCAAGACCGAGAAGACATTCCCAAAGTTCGATGAGCAAGCCATCTTGATATACTTGACGGTGTTTAAAAGTCTTTCACTAAATTGAGTTTCATGGCTGAACCACTGAGTTAGAAACATACGTGATCCTGCCTTCGACCACACCCCGAGCGACAACACCAAGGCTCTTCTCCAGCAGAATGACATCCGCTGCCTCTTTGGCGATCTCGGTTCCCGAATCCACGGATATCCCGACGTCAGCACCACGAATAGCCAAAGCATCGTTGACTCCATCTCCCAGGAATGCAACAGCGCGGCCACCGCCACCTTTTCGTAGAGCCTTCACCACTTCGAGTTTCTGGTATGGCGATAACTTCGCGAAGATAACCGCACGCTCAATTGTCTCGTTCAGAAGCTCCTGGTCCTTGGCAAGCGCGGCGAGCTGAGGTCCCGTAACGATGAAATTTGATTCGTCAACACATTCGGAGGACATGTTGGATGCTGCTTCTTCATCCTTTGGGGACCGTGCATCTGTTACTTTTGTGGTGTTGAGGGGATTGAAAAGACCAAGGTCACGGGCAACCTTGGCAGCCACCGCCGGAGCATCTCCAGTGAGAATTCGCACCTGAGTTACATTGATCAGTTCTACAGGACCACACCATCGATGATGAAATGGGTTGCAATACCTGGACATGAAGGCTTCCAAGTTTTTGAATTGCCTCAGCAGCGTCCGGCTTCAATGGATCCAAGAAGGCGACAAAACCAACGAAAACCAAGTCTTCCTCGTCCTCGGTAGAGATGGTCGCACCTATTTTGACGGATGCCTTACGACAAGCGACAGCGATCAACCGAAGCCCATCCTCGTTCAGTCGCTTGGCAGAACTGAGGATTTCAAGACGATCAACTTCCGTTAATGTGGTGGACGAAGATGAGTCGAACTCGATGTTCTCTATTGGTTTTGAACCTTTTTCATACTTCAAGGCAGAAACACATCGCTCTAGAACCTCCTCCACGGCCCCCTTGGTTATGAACAATGTTTCTCCCTCACGCACAGAAGGGCGGTACGCGAGGACTGAGAGCATACGACGCGTGGAGTCGAAGGGAACTTCACCGAGTTTAGACCAACCGTCTAGTTGGACATCACTGAGAGAACCCTTCTCAGCTTCACCGACATAGTCCAGGATGGCACGGTCGATGGGACTGCGAGATCCCGTTTGCAGCAACGAGTTAATGAAGGATAACTTGACCGGGAGGTCTGACAGTTCGCCTTTGATGTTAACCGATTTCGCCACGCCAACAAGGTCAGCAGTCAATGTGCCTGTCTTGTCGGAGCATAGAACACTGACTGCACCCAAGTTTTGGATGGCGTCGAAGCGCTTTACGATGACTTTCTGCCTGGCAATTCGAACAGCCGACAAAGCCAAGTTGGATGTCTTTACAATCACAGGTGAACGATCGACGGTCTGGGGGGAAAGAGACGCTTACAACTATCATGGGAAGCATCTCCGGGGTAATCCCTACCGCGATCGCAATTGCAAACATGACAGCGCCTTTCCAATCCTTGCTGACTGCTCCTTGGACAATAAACACAGCCGGTGCCATAACCTGCATGATACGGTTAAATGTTGGCATAAGTTGGGAGGAAAAGAGAACCGAGTTTGGACTCACCGCCATGAAAGCCAAAAGGACGTAGCTGACTTTCCTGATGCCCATCTGGATGGCGTTCTCTGGCCTTTTCCTGTTGAGCTCCTCAGCGATGGCAGCCATGTATGTGTCCTTTCCGGTAGAAACCACGACTGCACGGCCATTTCCGGCTGCGACCGATGTCCCAGCCAAGCAGACATTATGATTATCCAAAAGATGGAATGGCTCAGACTCGTCCACGGCAGTAACACGGACGATCTTGTCAATCGGCAATATCTCTCCTGTGAGCGAGGCTTGCGTGACGGACAAGGATTCAGCAAAGACGACAATACAGTCCCCAGGGAATACGTCACCACCTAGAAAACGGTCAAGTGTTGGGAAGCTATGCGAGCGTGAAAATGCGTACTGGTGACAGCGACGACGTCCCCGGGAACTACGTGTCTCAGATCGATCTCAATCTCCTGAAGGATGGAGTTCACGCGACGAATAACACGAACGCGGGTCACGATAGACTTGACCAGCTTGAGTGCTTGAACCATGGACTTCATCTCTTGCCAGTACCTGTTGGAGGGGTAGCAAGATTTAGCAGAGTTGACAGAGTAGTATGAAAGAAAGTACCTCAGTGAGGTGGAAGCGACGACCATGGCTATCATAACTACGAAGGTCGGCACGGAATTCGTTGCGATGTTGATTACGGCGAGGATCGTCAGGAGCACATTGAAGGGGTTCCAGAGAGCAGTCCATAGGATCGACAGTGCGGCCAAGGGACGCTCGGCAACCGGAATATTCAAACCATGAGTCTCGAGGATCTCAGTAGCTGTTTCCTCTGATAATCCATCGGGGCTCCATGTAGGTTCGAGCCTAGATGGACATTCAGACAAGGCAATGGATGAGTCTCTCGAGCTTACTCGAATATTTCTGAAACAGAGACGCGGGCAAACCGAGCAAGCCTCGCAGTGAGTTCGGCCTCTTTGATCTGGGTGACAGATTTGGATATGTCTGGACCGTGCTTCTCCAAATTGCCACCCGCCCTGAAGCGGGCAGGAACGAGTCTCGAGGCAAGTATGACATCAAATGAGAACGGCATGATGAACTTCCGTTTGGAGCTTATACGTAGATCAACACAGGTGCAGTTGACCGACGCAACACACCTACCTTTTTTTTCGTTAGAATGCGTGTTTAAGGGTGTGTTACCTGCGGAGGCGAGCAGACTGGGACGACGAGTTAGACGAGTTATACAACATGGCGACAAAGAGCAACGAACAAAGACGTAGGTACAAGCGTACGAAAACTCCCATCTGTTGGATAGTGTGTCTGAGGAAACCGTCAATGGGCTCGTTGAACGAGGCTTTATAGGGCTGGAGCTTGGGCGTAAATCTCCGATCCGACAGGTCCGCCCGGAAGGCCGCATGTTACTGGCAGGAAAGATTCCGGCTAAATTTGCCATTGGCCAAGAAGGGTTATGGCATATTGATCTATAGCATGACTCATTTATCAGTTTGATCCACACAGCATCTCGGCACGGCGACCGGTGGGCGTGACAGTTTGACGATGAAAATTTCCTCCACTGATCGCAGACAACTTCTGAGGGCGAACTACGACCATATGCTGATGGGCGAGAGAAGATCGCGCCAGGCATCAGGCCTGATGGAAGCTCCCTGTACCTGGTGACCGCTGGCCCATGATGCATGACAGGCGATGGTTCTGACCGAGGTACACCGCGGTTCCATGATGAGCCCGCATGGTGTGATACGGTGGCGACGGCTAGTCTTCAGTGGGTCTGCGAGAGCGCACGACACAAACATGGCATTGACAACACGCCACTGGGTGCCACTAAGTTGGCACGTCCAACACTCCATGATCATCATCGCAGAAATTTGGTGGTTGGATCCCGAAATGGTCCTGTCGACACGCACTGTTTGGATTCAATGCTGTTGCCAAAGAATCGCGGAGTCGCAAAATGTTCAAAGCGGTAATTACTGCCAACCAAGCACTCTCTCGCATTGCAGCTTGTTTGCTGGCCTGCCACCTGTTTCCGAGACCGACGGTCATTAACCTGCAGCTGCAATCTTCTGGCGTGGATTGCAGGGTCAAGTTACCCTGACCGGGTTATGTGGCAGTGACGCATTTAGCCTCTCTCAACTTGGTGCGAATGCACACAAGTCAGATCACGCAAATATTGGCAATGCCCCTTCGTGCCATCATGTGCATCGATTTTCCGTTTCGAGAGTAGCAGTCGGCGCCACAAAACCAAGCATTGCGCATAACCTATATATTCTGATGCCATTCGACCGACCTACCCAGATACACGACTCATCCAGAAAGTAATTCAAGGGGCTACTTACGAGCAGCCATTAATGGTCATTCTCGTCGCACGGCGCCACCTTCAAAGCTTCCCTTCTGAGACAGAGGGGTCTCCTGCCACTTCCTTCTTCTCTACTTTTTTTTCCGGGCATTCTTTTTGTCCTTGTGTCTTCCCTGTGTCAGAATTAGACAAAGACTCCGGCGTGTCTTTGGAAATTGCAAGAGACTTCTCGATGTCTCTCGTAATACGGTCCAACTCTTCACCAACTTTCACTTTCGCTTTTGCCAACACAACCGGCTTGTCATCGACCTCTACACTGTCTGCGGTTGCTGCCCATGCTCTCTCGAGTTCCTCCTCCCATCCGAGCGCACGACAGAGCTCCCGGACGATGTCGTCGCACTTTCCTAATAAAACAATGTCGTTTTCCCTATTAAAGTGTCCCACCTCATCCAGGTTGATTAGAACACGAGGACAGTCATCTGGCACCAAGTCCACCAGGGATGCGAACGGATGAACAGTCAGCGATGTGCCCATCACTATTAATAGGTCAGCATCTCGTAGCGAGCGGATGGATCCGTGGAATTGGGGTGGCAGCTGGCCAGCAGTCAGCCCGGAAACCACTGTGATCGAAATGTAGGATACGTACAGCCTCCCCAAAGAACACGATATCGGGTTTGACCAGCCCGCGGCAATGCTCGCACCGTGGTATCGCAGAATTGATGACAGCTTTCTTGATCTTTTCGTCATCATAAGGGCGTTTGCACTCGATGCATCGCTGTGTGGCGAAACTTCCGTGGGCTTCAATGATCTTCTTCTCTGGGACTCCCGCTCTCCGCTCAAGCGTGTCGATGTTCTGGGTGAAGCAAGTGTGGAGAAGATTATGCCCATGCAACACTTTGATGAATGAGTGAGTGATGGTTGGCCTATAGCGACCCGGGTAAAGCTCCTTCGCAAGTGTGTAAACTTGGTGACACATAGTTGTGAGTCGTGGTGCTGTGCGCTTACAGTGCGATCTATTACTTACAAGGTACCGGGTTCCTTCGAAAGAAATCTATCTGGAACACTGCCTCTGGGTATGGTAACTTAAGCCGAGCCAAATTGGCCTGAAATGAGTTGGCCAGTCAGGAAGTGACTCTGGGGCAACTTGGCAGAGCCTCGTAAGATGGTGCTCACATATAAACCTATCGTGATTTGAACCACTGAGTGTGACTGACAAATCAATGATACAGGCTACCTACCCGTTTCCGGTGACCTGAAATCAGGGATGCCAGCGGAAGTACTGACACCTGCCCGAACCTGAGCCAGTCGCTCCTGGTCAGCAAGGTAACTCTTACCGGCACCTAACTACACAGTCCTGCATTAATCCCATGACATACATGAAACGACAGCGATGAAATCACCATGAGAAATACGTTCCGACAGCTGTCGGATTTCATGTACTTGGCGAGCGATTGAAGATCATTTGCCTCTAGGACCTTCGGGGAAGGTTCATGGGGATATACGCGAACGTTCATTGAGGTGTGGGGGAAGTTATCGACGTCAAGTCCTGAGTGTAGCCTGATAACGCAGGCCGGAAAGATCCGTGAGCGCTTGAGCCGTGACAGCCGTGGATTGTCAACTGAGTTACACTCGTACGGTCGTACTGCATAGTTAATAGCGCTTGGTTGCTCGATCAATCTAATCCGGATGCAGGAAAATCAAATGGTTCAAATGTAAGTTGGCTCAGATCCGGAGCAGACAACCGTTTCAGCTTCCGGCGAGCGTTTCCCAGTCAGACCGCGCGGAAGTACAGTGAAGTACCAACACGGTATCAAGGCCTGAACGCCTGATAACCTGGGTTATGATCGTCTGAACTACGAGACCTTATTGCAACTACGTAGTAGATCTGCTCGAATCGGTAAACTGATCCTAAATTCTGATTCCTTCCGAGATACGTCTCAACTGTACACTCGCGTTACAAGGTAACCGACTACTAGTATAGAGCGTTGGCAAGAAATCACTTGCGGTCCTTTTAATTTGAACTGTGCTTGTTCTCCGCTTCTCGTTTCACCAGCATACTACCTACTTACTATGTACACCTGAACTGCACCCCATGGATCCGATGTGACGAATTTTACGTTCCTGCATGCGATGCGAACCTCGCTCATCGTATATCATAACAACCATTTCAGGGAAAACGGATTTAGGAAGTATCCACATGTCTTTTCAATCACCTGGAAAAGCTCGATGAATCCCCAGAAACAGGCACACCGCGACATCCATCAGCCTCGGCGTAGATTGAGCCCCGTGATGCGGTTCCGCCAGATTCTCTGTAACAGGGGCCAAGCGTACCTGCTCCCAAAGGGAATCCAAAATGATGCACCGGATAGGGACTGTATTGGTCGAATGCGCTGTCAGCTTCGCCGTCCTTGCAGAAATGTACACGATAAGAAACGGAAGCGTTTCTGCAGATTCGCCAAGGTACACATCATGACCAGCTGACGTATCATTTCCTCGATGAAGAGCCTTGAGCGGAGCAGGACGAGACTCGGGTGGAGCTCAATGACTAAACTGGGACATTGGATTGTGCTGGGAACGGGAACGGGATTGGAAGACCAATGAAGGCATATCAGGTCGTTTGAAGAAAACATGCAAACCAGGAAGAGGAACCTGAATCTCGTGACTCTTCGAGTACTTCAGACACTTTCTGTAATGCTAAGAGCAGTCGGGATGGTGTATCGTAGTGTAGGAGTGGCAAATACAATCTCACAATCGCTGAGATTCCTGTTCTCGAGGAAGCTCCACAATCTGGTCAAATCCAGGGTACTCGGGTAGGTTGAGTTGAAATTTCTCCTCCATCGCTCTACAATCAGTGTCAGAATCCCGCCAGGAGAGAAGTAGTAACTGAGGCTAACTTGGGAACAAACCTCCCTCCAAGGAAGTGTCGTCCTTTGAAAGACCGCACTCCTTCCTTTGGCGCAGTCAAGCTTACCAATACATCGGGCACAATACCCACCCCTTCCTGGACACCCTTTTCAACATCCCATCCGCTAGGAATGTCGACAGAGACAATAGGTTTATTCGAGGATGAGATAAGTGGTAAGACCTCATGGAAAGGTGCACGGACGGGTCCCTTGAATGAAAAGCCGAAGACGGTATCCAGGATGACGTCGGATGATGAGAGGGTGGAACGAAGCACGTCCAGGGTGGCGTCAGGGGGTAGAGACTTGATCTTCATGTTATCGCACTGCTTGTGCAACCGCTGTGCCCAATTTTGCGAGGAAGACAATTAGGAACAAGAACAAACATGCATAGAACGGGGTAACCTTGTAAATATCCTTCGACCCTGGCTGGTGAATGATGTTTGAGTTAGGACATGTCTCCGCATCAGACGTATGCAAGTACAGATACCTTGGGCATATAGATTGTGGGTTCATAGCCGAACATACCTGGTCGCAACGGCCGTCATCTTCCTTGCGATGATCCATTAACGAGAGACGAACCAAGGTGTCTTGCCGCTACTAATCCATCGCCACCTTGATTACCAGGTCCACAGCAAACGAGAACTCTTCGGTACTTCTCCTTGTCGTAGACTTTCGCAAGTGTCTGAGCACATGCAAGTCCGGCTAGTTCCATCAACTTCAACCATAGCATAATAATCACTGAGCTCTATTCAAACATTAAAAAATGCGAGCTAGTATCCTATACCTGGTCAATACTAAACGCCCCCCATGCATTCATGAGTTCCTCATCAATCTAAGACGTCACATCAATCACGGTGCACGGGTACAACGAATGTTATTCACCTGTTGGGCAAGGCTGGCTGTGAGATAACGGATGGACATGATGGTCTTGGATTGATTCGGTGGGAACCTGATCCGGTAACCAGTTGGTCACAGGGAGACTCTGACTCCACTCACGTGGAGCTGAATACAGTCTGGTACAGGTACAACGATGTAACTACAACAACACCGGACCTGTCAGCATAGAAAAAAGAATGCAAAGTGGAAACTAGGGTAAGACGTCGGAGACAACCCGGTGCTTCTTTTGAGAGGAATATTCACAAAGAAGCAGGCTTCGCACAAACACGGCGATGCTCGTCCCAGTCCTTCCTCTGATGTTCAGGAGAGCAGTATTTGACCAACCTGCACTTGCTACAGACAAGTCCATTTGTGGACGATGTGTCGGCGCAGTCAACACTGCTCTGAGAACCCTCGGAACCCCCGCTACTCTCAGCGTATCGTTGGGTCTCATCACTGAAGCAGATATCGCAATCGATCCAATTGCACATCTCCTTTGCTTTAATCTTTTTCCCGTGGCGACCACCGCGCTTTATTGAGAGAACCGCTGCCCCTTCGATACCCCGTCTAGGAAAGCGAATCATTTCACAGTCGTCGTTGCAGCAGGGGTTTGGGCATCCACTAGGGAAGTCGAAGAATATATCTTCTGAGGGTACGAAGAGAGGATGCGTGAAGAGAATTTGGGAGTAAGAGGTCGTCTGATGTGAGAACAGGATGATGAATGGCGGTCTTTTTTCGTACAGTATTGCTCGGAAAGCAAGGTCGATCTGCGGAAAGCACGGTGTACGTCGCTGTTTGAGTAACGTGTGACACAGTCGCATGTCTGAGTGGGGCGAAGAACGAATGAGGCTTTAAAGCATGAACAGGGGTAGATGACGAACGATTATATTGGATTTGACCCGCTATACTCGGTTTACACGTTCGACGACCGTATGCATACCGACACACAAGTTTGAAATACTCTGCAACGTCGTCCATCTCTTGGCGCTTCAAATCTGTTACAATAATGTACACATCATCGCAGCCGTGATCATGCATGCCCCGTAAGAGCATGAGCTCGGGAAGCTGACAGAGGAGCGATGAGCATGGACATAATTGATCATGGAATGGTGTGACATACCATTGTGAAAACGACGGGCATCATGGATAGTTTTCTGTCTTGCATTGATCTGTGATGGTAGACATGGGTGGTCCAGGTTCGGTCGAGGGGGATCAGACGACCAGTGTCGACCGTTCGACAGAAGATGTTCTCTGGAACGAAGTCTCCTTTGTTCCAGACTATAACCTGACGTCTTAGAGTGTTGGATGCATGCTTGCGCTCCCTGACGGCTTGGAACCATTCCCAGTACGCGTCGTTGCGATGTTCGAGCCACTTGTCGATCAGCATGTCAGTGGCGTCGTGGTCGAGTGTTTTGCATACGAGCTCGCTCATCGCCAGGACTGGCTGTGAAAGCGCAGAATAATGTCGAGCTTGCTTCCCCATACGGTGCACAGATGGCTTGATAACGGCAACACCTCGCGAGCACCACACCGTGTGGATCGACGCTAAGTGCACCGGCCCTAAATGCCGATACATCCGAAATCAACCCCTGTCTTGCATTATCGACACTACCACGACAAAAAGCAACAAGCTTTGAAGCACCAACTCAAGACAGGCTTTCACTAGAACAACAGCTAAACTACCCAACTTCTCTTCCCTAGCAGTGTGCAAATGGGCACTTCCCAGAACAGTTGCAGGGTGCTTGGTCTGCCGAGCCATCATCAAATGACTCTAACCTCAACAAACATCCAACCTACCAATGTTCAAGCGGAGACATGAAGTCTCGCAGACACCTTCCCCTGCTTCCAACAGAGCCTGCAAATTCTCATGCTCTTCAACCCTCCGTCCACATGCTACCTGCCAGTACACCTTGCTCCTCAAATGGCATGGAAGATACCCTTTGCTGAAGACGTGGTTTGTCAACTGGGCCACGATCTCAAACTTTGTCTCAGGGACATCAAGTCTAACACGCTGCGTAACAACAGGTGCAGCAGGCTTGTGAAGATAATGATAGCTGAACCAAACAGCGGGCGTGGAATCCGCTGAGAACCATATCAGCGTCAGATAAACACTTCCTTCGTATTGCTTACCAATGACCAGACGAAGGGCTGTCTGAGGACACTTGCCAGCACCATTCTTCAGAAGCTCCTCGACCACGTGCCCACCACTGACACGATGACCCTCATGGTTCTCCCAGAAAGAGACAGGCCGGTGCTTAGATTCGATGAAACCCTGGCGGAAAAGATGTTCAAGGACATCCTCCAGGTCCAAGAGCCGATGGTTCTGGAATTCCAACTCAATGAGCTGGGCCGTAGCAGGTTTGTTGCAACGGGAAACTTGGTGGTAAGTCAACCAGAGCTCGTTGTGGGTCATCGTGTGCAGAGGTTACAGTCAGAGAACACAAGCTGTCGAGACAGGGAAGAGAGAGCTAAGCTGAAGCTGCTGGAGAGGAATGGCCATGGTCAGGCCCTTTTTATATGCTCTCCTCTAAGAATAATGTCAGGGTTGGTGATGACATATGTGAAGAGAGACAAGCCGGAACTCGCTTAGCATTGCCCGCAGCGTACTCGGTAGCGGGACGTGAGGCTTATGTCAAGTTTGCTAGCCCGCTGCAAGTTCAATTCTACAACATTTTTTTAACAAACACAATACATCCTCGATGGGCCTGCTGCTTTAACACTACGAAGTTACATGAATGGCGTCAATGGTTCTGTGGTCCTTTCGTGAGACACACAAATTAGCTGCGTGACCAAAATCATGCTAGTTTACGCTAACTCTGATTAATCGGGCTTTTGTGACATAGCTTGACATTTGTGACTGACCAGCTATAATCTGTCAATTAATGTTTTACTCACTACTCTAGATGGCCGCCAGGGCCCGGGAGTTGGCCGTCGAGTAACTTTTCAAATCAGCCAAAGCAATCATTAACGTTTTAACCACGCTTTGGTGTAACATTGAGGTCGCATCATACTGATTGAAATGGACCTGCTGGCTCCCGGCTCATCTATGCCCATGGGCTCTATGCATGATTCAGGAATTATTGAAACTGGCATAAATACGCGAACCTGGTTTCACGAGACGTTTTTTTTTTGACCACGTGCTCGCGTAAGAGATTCGGCGGTCCTCCGAGATCAGCGAGTAGACTTAACCGAGAACCTAGCATAGTAGTAACAACGTCACTGCTCAATTGTACCCTACCACACAGGACGTAGCCGCCTCAGATTGAGTCGTGGAACATTACATCCCCTGCTGCAAGTCGACAAGGGTTCTGCCAGGGGACCCCTCACAGAACAATGCCAGATCTCTCCACAGCCGCAGCAACATAAACAGTTTCCAAGCAAGTGTACTCGTCGCTTACGCCAGGCAGCATTTCCAAGTAATGCTTGGAAGGGTTTACCGACCGCAGTCACAAAAAGTCAAGAACGGACTCTACCGCGCTGCGGCACTGGAGAATAATACAGTCCATGTATCACATGGGTTTAGAAAGTATCAGACTTACACAATCATTTACCTATTTCCCCAATCTCCACATCCCGTCTTTGACGGTAGCTAGTCCTTCTCGTTTTGCGGCCTCCATGAAACTACCAAGCTGCTCGATAGTGCGATCATAACCAGGGGCAAGCCTGAGCATCGTTTGTATTCGGTCTAGCGGTAGCGAGCCCAAGTTTGTGAGCATGCCTTCAATGAACTGCAGCTGGGAGGTCAAACATTGCACCCAGGCGTACGTGACAGCGTCTCTCTACCTTCCAATAAACTCTCATTTGTTCTGCTTGCTGCTGCTGCACACTCATCATCGGTGGCAACGCGTCCTCTCCGGAAGCTACAGGTTGAGTGTTCAACGAGGGCAAAACGAGTAAGGTAACGGGATAAATGTACCTGGTTTTGGAATCGCTGCCTTGGTCCCCGGCATGGGTTCTTCCCCTACGGAAAGCAACTTGAACACATGTTCACTGTCTTCTTTCAAAACACGCATGTCGACCCATGTAGCAAGCGACTTCAAGGCCGCACTACGGCTAACAGTGCCTACCCTTGAGATCAGCTCGTCGACGGTCCACGTATCTATAAATGGCCGTGGTCAGCGTAACGGGGCAATCGAGCCTAATAGGTCGCACCCTTTTCCGAGAAAAGCTCAATAAAGGCAGCTTCTAGTGGTGGAACGTCCGCATTGACTTTGCGGTCGTCAAATTCAAGTTCAAGTTGCACTCGGCCGAGATGAGGTAGCCAGCGCAGAGCTTTGTCAGGCTTGAAAGTAGTGAACTCCTTAGCGTACTCTTCTTGCGTGCTGTCGTGAAAGGTGAGCTTGTATGCAATGGGCTGGTGGCAGACTCACTCTTGAAATTGACCCGGCATAACGATGCTGCTGGTTTCCAGAGCCGGCCAGAAATGTCGTGAGATTATAGTTGGATGTATGACACTCTTCCACCTGTAAGTATGGTCTCGTGTTCAAGGTGCATTGATGCTTACAGGTCGCTGGGACTGGACATGTTGGTCGATTCGCCTTGAATCCGTCATGTCCCGAAGCATCACTTCGCAAACCTGCAGAGCTGACTCCCCGAAGCGAATCTTCAGAATTTCGATATTTCGTCGCTTGAAAACGATTACCAATACGTCACAAATGGATCCAAATGAGGGACAAACCTCCCGGTCAAAGTTACCATCTTTGATTGCAAGCAATCGTTGGGCAAGCAGCACTTGGAGCTCTTTGATAAAGAGGTCCTTTGAGTCGTATATGCTAACGATGGTGCTGATGATATCACTCGTTTTGCTAGCGCGAAAATCTTTTGTTGAAGTCAAGTATACTAAAAACGGTCAACGAGCGAAGAGATTTACCAGGACCAGCGTCTATTGGCTCGGGCGTCCATTCAGGATCGGCATAGTTTTCTATTTCTGGTTGTTGAAGAGGTTGAATAGGTTCACTGTCATCTATCAACGAGTCACCGCTTTCACCATCACCGACTAGACTGGCGACAATGCATCTGATAGTATCTGGCCGATCTCTTGAAGTGATGTAAACAAGAAGTTTGCGATGACAGAGTAATGGCATTACCGGAGATACCGGCGTATTGGATCTGCCACCTTGAATAAGAGAACGCCCGGAGGATCCACGATCCTCAGGCATTTGATCGTTGAAACATAGGACAGGAGAATATCTTTTGTGTCCGCTCCTGGGTGAAGTAGGCGTTTCTTGTTTCTGGAGAATTTGTCAGCCACAATAAGATTTTACGTCCCCGTGACCCACGCTCGTCGAATAGATTGGACTAATTCTGCACGTTGATCAACTCTCTGCAAACATTCCTATGCTCAAATCAATAAGTATAGAAAGAATGTCGAGGTAAGGCTACCTTGAGGTCTTGGAGAGCGCCAGTAGAATCTGGGAAATCTACGATGATGTCGAATATCTCACGCGTACTACGACGGAAATGAAAACATTAGCACTACGAGAGCGGCCATTCACATACCGCAAGTCACAAAGTGTTTTATGCATATGAAAGTCAAACCTGGACCCGACGCCCTGCATCATCGTTTTCGCCTCGTCGGCTTTGCAGGATGAGCAACAACAGGATACATAAGAGAATATGAGCCTTACCACTATTTGCTCCTCTAGCGAATGGCCATATCATCCATGGTACAATCTTCTGGATCATCCAGGCACGAAGGTTGGCCAACATTGGTTCCTCCCATGAACCAGCACAAGTTTGCAGTACGTGGGCTTCAATGTATTCGTACCCTACGCTGGCTATAAGTGTTTCATACCGTTCTATGAGGCTCAGGGTGTCGAAAGCCTGCCAGAGGGAGCGGTCTTGCTGATCAGATGGCTGTGATACTGTCCTGACGATCGTCGCGGCGACGAGTGCCTTGACCCCTCGCGCAAAGGAAGCAGGGAGGATGGAGAATAGGTGGGTTTGAAATGCAAGTGTATATGCGGATGTTATAGTTTGACCGAGGCTGTCGAGAAGATGTTACCAATATGCGGGCAAGGGACTAAAGATAGGAATTCACTCAGCATTCGGTTTCCAAGCGTTATACCATTCAACAAGTCGGAAGATAAGTGCTCTTACTGTTTCTGGATCCGAGTTGGACTAAAACCACGTGAGCATCAGGTGAGATAATTATACGAGGACGTACTTGGTAAAGATTCATGTAATCCTCGACCTCGCGCGCAATCAGGTGCTGGCTTTTATGCAAATCCTCTGTAAAAACGGGTTAGTTTGCGAGTCAGAGAAAGACGGAGTCACGGATCGGACCAAGAAAGACCTCAAGCATGACTGGTAATCGTCTGCATTTGTTGATGGTGTCGAAGGCTTCCCTAACAGGACGCATGTCTAGTGGAGAACTACCTTAGTACTTCGCAGGGAAAAAGTAAAAGTAAGAAGGTCACTTCACCATACTGAGGCCGAGGAGTTGGGTCATTCAAGTCGTATGGCTTCAGGAATGTTGTCGCCAATGTCCAAGCCTGCTCAAACATGATGAATATTCGCAACGAGTTTAAGGAAGAACACGTACATGGCTAAAGCTCATGAGACCCGATATCCCTGGCTCCGCGCGATTTATACGAGCAAAGGACTCCTGCCATTTCGCAGCAACCTGGGCACGCACCGCGTTCGACGCCATCGACGGCGCGAAAGCTAACTTGTGCACAGCCACATGAACCCGTTGCCGATCTTACTTGGGGCATTTGTACGAGGTACAGCTGTATGATTTTTTGGACCGTTCAACAAACCTTGTAGACAACAATCTAGCTCCAACAGCTTTACCGAATCTAAGTAGACATCGGACCTGGCAGCCTGACCAGGCTTGAGGCCGAAGCCTGAGAACCCGACAGCCCGTGGGAGTCGGAATTCCTTCCGAGATCTTGCTGTCTATGACCTAATCCGATGGAGTTTGGGACATGGAGAACGACAATAACTCAGTTGTAGCGCCATTCATCCCTACAGAACACGATGCGTTTTCCACAGACCTCGTGGATGCGCTGCCACCCACTCAGCGCTCCGATTCGTCCGTCCACGAACGAGCTCAGCGCCAGGACTCATGCTCAGGCCTGAGCGCCATGGATGCTTCCCAACCATCGCCCCGAATCTCACAGGAGCCGGACGTACCATGCCGGGATCCACAGTTTTACATGGCTGATGGAAGCTGCGTTCTGCGCGTCGGGAACACCCTCTTTAATGTACGATTTTCCTATCTGCTCGTGCGAGACAGGTAAATGATCGTTATTGTAGATCCATCGTAGTATTCTATCAGCGGATTCTTCCTCGTTTAGCACCCTGTTTACTCTGCCTCAGGGCAACATCGCCGTGGAGGGCGCGTCGGATGACAATCCAATCGTCTTGCACGGGGATACCCCTGAAGAGTTCCGCAGTTTCCTCTGGTCTCTATATGCCCTGTAAGACTTTTAAACCGATTTCTGATTTCCGATTCCCCACCCTTATCTGTGCACAAATAACAGCCCACATGAGATAATGGTCATCCGAGGTCCTCGCCTTGACCTTAATCGCTTCATTAACATTGCCAAAGTGGCCAGCAAGTACTCATTCAAGTCAATCGAGACCTGGGCTTTGGATGTAATTCAAGAATTCATCGAGAGAAAGCCATCCCCGTTACTCGACACCTTCCCAATCGGATTTCCCTTTTCCACTAACTCACCATCATCTGCGTTCGCTGAGAGCAAGCGCCAAATATCCCGCTTGGTGCAGCTTGCGCAAACGTGTGGACATGCGAACCTTCTGGAAACTATGGTCACACTGCTCCGGCAGCTCATGCCAGTATCACTCCATTTTTCCTACCTGGCAATGTCTCTCGCGGATGATCTGGATCTCAGGGAGCTGCGGGGTCTGGCATACTTGGAAATTCTACAAAGATCTGTGTTCATCTGTGGCCGGGATGAGAACGGAAATGACCTTGTAGAAGGCGATGTACACGAGAGTTCCGATGGATTGGAACGCCTCGTTGTCAGTCCTGCGCAACAGCTACGCCTACTATCTGGATATCACCGTCTCTCTAAAGCATGGGAGAAATTGCGCGCAATCCATATACCTTTCGAGCATGCACCTTCTTGTGGAACTACTTGGCATCAGCACGGTTGCACCCAGAGCTGGTCGGAGTTCTGGAAGGAGAAAACGCGAGCAGACGGGGTACTCGCTCTTGGCGCGGCCAATGTGATTGGAAAGTTGCAGATCATACTGAAGGAGTTTGACAAGTGGGGTTCTGCGACGTACATGCACCACGAGTGCAAGTCAGTTGCGAGGCGAGCCATCCAAGATGCGATGAAGCACACCAGTGATTCGTTACCAGACTTTTTCCATGAAGCTGGGGAGTACTGATCGACCCTGTACCCTCTCCTGTCAACTCTACAGCTCCATTATAAGCATTTACATGTTGAACTGCTGCACTACTACTGCTACTGTTCCAATTTACATCTTTTGCTTTCCCTTGACAACGGTGTCCTCGTAATTAAATGAATCGGTTGAAAGATTGCCGGATCTTCCCTTCCAAGGGCCGTCGGATATTTGGTGGGTATCTGCCGTCGACATGGCCACCATGCTACGCATCAGATTATCGATGTTGTCGTCCGACGGGGGCGGTTCCAAGCCTATCCGCGATCCTCGCCTAAGCATCTGTTGAATAATCTCTTCTTCCTCTAGATGTTGTATGCGAGCCCTCAGACCTCGCAGGATCACGTCGAAAAACACTGGGCAAAGTAAGCTTGTGCTGTGTGTTCATGTGTGGCCCACCAACTTTTCTCCTCTATCTGATTCTGTGGCAAGGGTTGGATCAATACGGAGAACGACGTGAGCTCTTCCTCAATCCTCGGGCCGTCCAACTTGAGTTTCGAGGACCATTTCTGTTGGAATGCTTCTGGACTGAGCTCCTGGTCTGATTGGTTGGATTCGTCTGGTCCATATGCTGTGCCCACGGAACTGGCAGGTGAGGGTGCACGGATGACGGGTGAGGCGTATGCAGGATCGCCCGTGTGGATTACCGGGGCGTTTGGCATCTGATGGTTGGTTGAAACAGCAACTTGCAACGACGCGGTGTGACATTGTTGATTAGCGCGACTTGTGACGATCAGTCACGCGGGCCCCATTTAAATTCTTCGTAACGCGTCTTTGTTTCCTTTCGTCTGTTCCACCATCTCCACCTTGGTCTGCTAGAACCGTTGTCTTGTATTTTATCTCACTCATGGCCTATGTTTTCAAGAGAGGTTAGTATTTGTAAGCCCCCTTTATCAGCCAAAGTTGACAGTCCACGTTGCAGATGGGTAAGCTACTTCCTCAAGCGTGACGCGACGCGTCTCGTTGACACCTCTCAACCCAGGCGTAAGGAGAATGTGCAGTTCGATAAGGTACATTGTGTGTGTCCGTTACGCCACGATGATTTTGTTTACTCGAGCAATAGATCACGGCGAGGGTAAACAAGCTCTGCTATGGCCTTGATATGGACTATGTTGATCCCATTGAGTAAGTCTGCGACGCGTCGGATATTTATTTCCACATATTGATAGTACGCAGAGTGGCAAAAAAAGTGATCGCTGGTGTATACCAAGGCGTCACTACTGTCGAACTCGATGTCAGTTTCTACACGTGTCAAATTACGTGTATTCTGACGTCGCCCCCTAGAATCTTGCCGCAGAAACCGCTGCCTGTCTCACTACGAAACACCCAGACTATGCCGTCCTTGCGGCACGTATCGCTATATCTAACCTACACAAGGAAACAAAAAAGAACTTCTCCGCAGTGATCAAGGATCTGTACGAGTATAGTAGGCTAATTCAATATTCAGTAGACGTTTCACTGATGGTTTACAGTCAACCCGAAGAATGGTCAGCCAGCAGGTATGATCTCGGAGGAGACGTACAGCGTCGTGCAGAAGCACACTGCTACGCTGGACTCTGCTATCATCTATAACCGCGACTTCAACTACAATTAGTGAGTCGTCGTTGTCTAAACGTTAGTTGTTTAACTGGCTGGTGCAGCTTCGGCTTCAAGACCCTTGAAAGATCCTATCTGCTCAGAATCAATGGTCGTGTTGCAGAGCGTCCTCAGCACATGATCATGCGAGTGGCGGTCGGCATTCACGGTGATAATATCGGACGCGTAATGGAAACGTACAATTTGATGTCTGAACGATACTTCACGCATGCGTCACCCACACTTTTCAATGCTGGCACACCCCACCCACAACTCAGTTCTTGTTTCCTTGTTTGCATGAAGGACGACTCGATTGAAGGCATCTATGACACTCTGAAAACTTGTGCCATGATCAGTAAGACTGCCGGTGGTATTGGTTTGAACATCCATTGTATCCGGGCTACGGGGTAAGTGTATTCCCAATCCCATTCGTTGATCAAAGCAGACAAGTTTTCTTGTAGTTCATACATCGCAGGTACCAATGGCTACTCAAACGGCATAGTGCCCATGCTCCGTGCATACGATGCGACGGCACGTTACGTTGATCAGGGAGGCAACAAGCGTCCTGGTGCCTTCGCAATTTATCTGGAGCCTTGGCACGACGATGTATTCGACTTCATTGATCTCCGCAAGAACCACGGTAAGGAAGAGGCTCGTGCTCGCGACCTCTTCTATGCCCTTTGGATCCCTGATCTCTTGTGCGTCATTTCCTCCTCGCACGATGCACTAGCTTAAATGGTTTCTTCTAGCATGAAGCGTGTGGAGGCGAACGAGGACTGGTCTCTTTTCTGTCCGAATGAGGCGCCTGGGATGGCTGACTGTTGGGGTGAAGAGTTCGAAACTTTGTACGAGAAGTACGAAAGGGAAGGCCGCGCACGTAGGACTGTCCCTGCGCAGAAACTTTGGTACGCTATCCTGGAGGCACAGATTGAGACTGGAGGGCCCTTCATGGTTTACAAGGACTCTGCTAATCGTACGTGCATACTTGTCGTTTGGAGTTACCAACTCACCTCCCATCAGGAAAGTCTAATCAACAGAACCTCGGAACAATCAAGTCATCTAACCTGTGCACCGAGATTATCGAATATTCTTCCCCTGATGAAGTTGCTGTGTGCAATCTTGCTTCTCTTGCGCTCCCTACCTTCGTCAAGAACGGCCAATACGACTTCCAAAAACTCCACGATGTCACAAAGGTCGTTACATACAACCTCAACTGCATCATCGACACCAACTACTACCCTGTTCCCGAGGCCCGCAGATCCAACATGCGCCATCGCCCCATCGGTCTTGGCGTTCAGGGTCTAGCTGATGCCTTTATGATTCTCCGCCTTCCCTTCGACTCTGTGGAAGCCAGGGAGCTGAACTTGAAGATCTTTGAAACGATCTACCATGCAGGCCTCGAGGCGAGCTGTGAGATGGCGGAAAAGGAAGGACCCTATGAGACTTTCCGTGGCAGTCCTGCAGACCACGGCCAGCTGCAGTATGATCTCTGGGGGGTCACACCTACTGATCTTTGGGATTGGGCATCCTTGAAGGAGAAGATTGCTCAAAATGGGTTGAGGAACTCGCTGCTGGTTGCTCCTATGCCTACGGCCTCGACGAGTCAGATCCTTGGGTTCAATGAATGTTTCGAGCCATACACCAGGTCAGTTTTGAGCCTTCGACAGTGGATTGGTGGCTGAAGGGATGCACAGTAACATCTACACTCGTCGTGTCCTCGCTGGAGAATTCCAAATTGTCTGCCCGTGGCTTCTTAGAGACCTTGTTGAGCGTGGCCTCTGGAACGACACGATGAAGAACATGATAATCGCGCACAATGGCTCAGTAGCCAATATTCCCAGTATCCCCGACGATATCAAAGCGATCTACAAAACTGTTTGGGAAATCAGCCAGAAGAAAGTCATCGACATGGCTGCAGATCGCGGCGCCTTTATATGTCAAAGCCAGAGCTTGAATATCCATTTGCAAGCTCCTACTCTGGGTCAGCTCACGAGCATGCATTTCTATGGATGGAAGAAGGGGCTGAAGACTGGAATGTATTACCTCCGTACGCGCCCGGCTGCCCAGGCTATCCAGTTCACGATCGATCAAAACACTCTCAAGACTGCTAAGATGCTGGAGACATCCAGCAAAGCACGAGGCCCAGAACGGAATGGCAATAGCATTCCAACTCCTTCGGCATCGCCCTCTCCCATACGCAGCACCAGAACAAATGCACCTGTCCCTTCTACTTCGTCGCTGGCTGCTACCTCGAATTCGACAACTGCAGAGAATGAGGAGGTTGATCCCGAGTACGCTGCAGCCCTCCAGCGTCAGCAGGACCGCGAGCTAGAGGAGGCCAAGCTAATGTGTTCTCTCGAGAATAAGGAGGCGTGCGTGATGTGCTCAGGCTGAGCTTCTCGAGAGAATATATTGGTCGTTGATGTTTTCTGCTTTGGATCATCTGTATGTTTGTGTCTATGCTTGTCCTTCAATTTGCGATGCGTTATCACTCTGTACTAGCCTATACAATTGTTGTATTCATAATCGAGATGACACTGATATTTGTTGAACGAGTGGTGAAGTGAAGGTGGAAAGGTCCCCCGTCGGGCCACGCCTATGCAGAAGCCAAGTTGCACGGCCAATCATTCTGAACTCAATACATGCAGGCAACATGCAGGGCTTGTAATCGGCACTCCACACCCGTGCAATATACATACGTAGATAATGGCACAAATACCTAACGAACACAGGATAGCCCACGAGGTATATACAACAACGGGGAATCGGGGGGTGGCATATGGATAAATACAAGAAATGTCCGATGGTATACACGGTCAGTTCTATACCCAAAATATCTGTCTGGGATGTTCGAAATGAACGAAATAAGTCAAAACAGCCCGTTAGACACGGCGGACCGTTAAGATCGCGATACGGCCATCTTGCGCGATGGCATGGTTGATTCCTGCACGGAGAATGTGGGTAAAAGCATGTTGACATTTGCGCGGTCAATACCTTCGAAGCCCGGCTCAAGAAGCCCTTCACGCCACTCTACATCGGTCATCCATGAGATGCCTTTCCACGAGCTGCCGGAGACGGCGGACTGCACCAGCAAGTCGCGCCCAATGTTGTATCCGTTAGGGACAATCATATGATGCTTGGTGGAGTCCTGTAGCGGAGGCTCAGTCAAAGAGTAGAGATACAATCGCCTAATGTTGAGCGAACCTGTTCCTTTGACGCCCTAAATGTCAGAATGAATCAACGAGCCAAGACACATAGTTCCTTCGACGCACCCAAGGAACCATGCACCAGTATTGGCCTCGGTTCCATTTTGTTTCCAAGCGCGGAAATGATTCCCCCCTGAATATGGTGTTAAAACCTCATTGCAACGAAGGTTATGACATGTGACTAGCCAACGAGGCTTTCCCAGCACGTTCCCCAGTAAGGGAAATAATGCTGACGCGCCAGAATATGCTCAGATTTTCTGCTGTCTCCGTCGCCGAGGTCTGCCTTGTGGACATGACCGTAATGCAACCCGAGGCACTCCTCGGAGAACCCAATGGACCTTGTGGACATGAACCACATGCTTGCAACGGGCAGGGTATAAGATAGCTTACTTGTAGTACCAACGAAAGCCCTCGTCTGTGAGAACGAACGGATCCGATAGATTAGATATAATGACATTCAAGGGTTCCCCGTATCTAGGTGTCGTGAACTGGGGAATTCGGTGGTCAAAGGAAAGGTCATCGCGGAGGAGAGGAAGCTCACATCTATGAACTGGCCACCGAGGATTCGTGGATCAACCCAGCCAAGCTCGTCCTTGGGCGAATCTAACCTGAGAATTGAGGGCAGGAAGGGAAGTTGTATGTTCCAGGTGATCCATTCAAAGGGAAATGGCATCGCCAGGGCTGCGGAGAAAAGGGCGAGGAAGGAGAGGGCGGGGAGCATGGCGGTCTGAGGGATATACCTGGCAGTCCGAGGGGAAGAAAAACTCACAGCACAGCTACTTGTAATATTAGCGCATATGGCCCGGGTCCCGGAGCAAACGTGGACGGTGATACAGTCACGTGCGTACGCTCAGAGCCCGTTGCTGCAGTCGCCTCGTCTGGTCAGTGGCACTTCATGTCGTCCACACCACACGACCTCATCGCCGGCCACGACGACCCAGACGACCCAGCCCATTGCGACGACAATGGGAGCGATATAGACGCAGAGACCGCATCCCAGCGCTCAATCCCGCTCTCCTCTCCACCTCACTCTCCGCACGGTGTCACCACTCCGTTACGCGCACAAGAGTTTTTCGCTAGGAGAGACTCCCAGACCGATTCCATCGAAATTGACTTCGGCTCCGAAACAGATGAAGTCAGCGATTCACATAGCGATCTGGATGCACGGAGAGCAAGCTCTATCACTTCCGCCGCACCGTCCACCTCGCGACCAGAGCTGCCAAAGGCAAAGGTACACACCACGTCCGTCACCTACCCTCCCACGACTTCTACCGACACTACCGATACCGATTCCTTTACCTCTGCCGCGTCAACCTACTCGCGGAAAGCCCGGCCAGAATCAATGCTGTTACAGCCTCCCCATGGTCCTCTGGTGCTGGGGATCGCTTTGGTGGACTTTAACCATTTGGTAAGGCTCGTTGGACACGACATCCGTTTATCATGTCGATCCAGCACTAGGTTGGCCCCAAAATCGAATTCTGCCAAGGAGATATATTCAAGGACGAGGAGATCGCGAAAATACTTCCTTTCCTCGCCCTTCCGGACGGAGCTCATCTGGTGTGCTCCATCTGTCGCGCATGTATATCAAATCTCATTTCGCCACACAGTCTCTGGAAGACTACTCTTACTTCCATCTCGTCCCAGATGTATCGAACCCTACGACTATATTTGGGATATCGTGAGTCTCCACACCAACGTCGGAAACGTGTTGAACGTGTTCACAGATGTAACCGACAAATCGCCGCTTCGACCTTGCTCGTCAAAGACGTCGATGTGACGCGTTCCATCGTCCAGAAAGCAGTCGTCGTCTTGGCCAGCAAGCCTGTGTTTGGTCCAATACGGTCAGTGAGTAAATTATGTCAGTGTGCAACTCTGATAAGTCAACATAGCGATCGACTGGGAGTCGTCACAAGGGCCTTGTTTGCTCAACGGTAACCCTTTCTTTTCTTGACTCTGCTCGCGCGAGACCTCAAGACCATCCACAGAGACTTCACGGATACGCAAATCCTAGTCGAGTTCGGGGATTCACTAGAAACGTCGCTACGAACACAACTCACGGAGAGTGGTCTATACATAGGTTGGCAGCAAGTCGCATCTTTTTTGTGACAATTGCTGACTTGTCTGGGAAAAGGAACCAGTTTGTGAGTTCCTGGACATCCGTCCTGCCCCAGCATTGAGTAGCTTTACAGGAGAGAATTCGTTCACGTTTTTCGGCATCGTACGCTACTGCTGTTGAAGGCTCTTATGCTACAAAAGAAGGTTGTCAGCATATATGCGTTGTTGACCTTCGCTCATCGTTTTCTAGATCATGTTTTATGGACATCCCGTGGAGAGGTTGTGCACTTATCAATATTCACTGATCTCCCTTATACCCAGTTCGTGCCTACCAACTCATAATCACCCATTCGCTCACTATGTGTAGGTTTACTCCAGACGTTGGATGATTGTGGATCCCCTCCATTAGCAGCGCGAGCACCCACGTTATCCCGACCTAATTCACTCAAGACATCAGATCGGAAGAGTATGCTGGCGTACATTGGTCTGCCGTTAGACCTGTTCGGAAAGGTTGATCTGGGTATGCTGCACCGACAGACTTCAGCTCAATCTTTCTCTTTAGGATGCCTTTTTCCAGCCATATTTGCCACTGCAACAAACTGACCTCCTGAAGGACTCTCAAAGTTGGCTCTGTGGAAGTACTAATACAATTGTCACGCAGCAAAGGGAGATAGATTTACTAGTGAATGTACAGTTCTCTTTGCTATTCATCAGCCATCGCTTGACCACTCTTCACAGACCGAGACGGCTACCCTTGAGTTTCGGAATCCGAGACTGGAACGATTGGTTGCTCTCACTCCTGCAGATCGCAAATGGGTTGATGAAATCGTCCGGGACGTAAACGATTCTTGGGATGACATTGACCCCACCAGAGCTGTCATGCAGTGCGTTATTTCTCCCTCAGATTGGAGTGTTTGATATTGAGTTCTTCAAAGTTTCAAGGGTAGTGACGATTACCTCAGAGCAAAGGTATATCAGATCAGCCTCCATGATATACGAAGAGGATAACTGACAGACAACAGTTTGAGGAGTATGTATCTGCGGCACTTGCATCAGTGCGGTACCGGGAATTCCTGTCGAAAGGCCAGGGTAATGGAGCCATGATCGCAGGGACTGGTAGGCTGATAGTTGTAAACGCACGCTTTTGAGGCTTATATCATACCAGGTGGTAATGCAAGCACGCTAGAGGACTTCAATACTGTGTGGATAGCTGAATTCACCAAGACAAACGCCTATGAAGTCTGGGATCGGTCAACGGATCCGATGTTATTTGATATTGTTGAACCTCGGTTAGTTTGTATCCCCGAGACTCACCTGACTCTAACCTTCTCTCTGTCACTAGACATCCCTGTAACGAGAAACCATCAGTGGTGTCAGATATAGGACTTCGGCTTTCAGAAGGTATCCAAGACCTCAAACTGGACCAACAACTTGCACCAACACGTGAAGCCATCTCACGGACACTCACTGTTGGTTCAGCCAACTTCTTCAAAGCTGTCGAGGGTGTTCGCGAGCGTTGGCAACAACGAACAGTCAGCTCCCCCTCCATGCAAGATGTGACATCTAGCCCCTACGGTGCTCCTGTTGAGATCACGAAATCCGAAGCTAGCCTCCCTCCAGCTACGACAGATTCCACGAAACCGGGTGTCAACATATCCAGACAGACCTCGCGAGAATCCGCAGCAAGCGCACTTTCGCCCCCGCACCCTGTTAACATGGCACAGGCGGCTTCGGACACGAAAGCGGCGTTGAGCTCTCTTGGAGCTGGAATACATTCACTTTGGTCGAACCGTGCCTCAAGGTTCTCGCTCTCGCGCGCAAGCATAGCGAGTATCGTGCCCAACGATTCAGTCTCTAGCCCGATATTGGTACAGCAACAGGGCAATTCAATGTCTACGGCACAGACGTCGCCTCCGAAATCTCAACAGGGTGTGCACACGATTGTGGAAGTGGCCGAGCAAGAGCAAGAACAAGAGCGTTTCGTAGTCACCGATTTTTCGGATGAGAGAGTGAGCCACGAAACGGAGTCAGGCCGGCCGATGGGTACCGCTCATTGAAGGGCCGTATGTTCTCCCATTTACAATACATTATTGTTGTCGTATACTTGCGTATCTTCTGCTCGCGCCCTCCGTACTTGCTTGTTCCTAGCGAGAAACCCTCTCAGCGGATCCCCGAGATCGACGGATTGATTCAAATATGAGTTTAACGTCCGAAGTGATTGTACATACTCGGACGGAAGCCGCATCGAAGTCTCCCGGGGCAAAGTTCACTGCGCCGAAAAGTACGAACTAGCGCTGATTACGCAAATTGGGGGTGCGATAGAGGATATCCTTGTTTCGAAGCAAATGGTTACCCAACCTATGTACAAGAAATATGGGCACCCTTGTTTTCCACAACGACATTTCGCTTAGAAACTGATGGTGATCCGAGTGAACTGGCCAACGTTTATCGATTATCAGTCGTAACGACCCGCACTGACATCGCTATTAGGAATACAACCTCGACCTCGAGACAAATGTGTGTCTTATTACGTAATATGTATGGAGACGAATTGACCAAGTGCTCCAAAGTTCCCTCTCCGCCTTTCGCATCATCGCTCTCGTCTTTTGGGCTGTGCGACACCGCCTTTCTTGCTGGAATTTCTTGGGTCGCCCACAATGACAACCCCCATCCGCAAGAAACGTAACTTCAAGGCTCTACAACTCGATGTCACCCAGTCACCCAAGCTGAAAGAGCCTGAGCCGATCCCCACACGCGCAGCACCAGCAACGACAGGGGTAGCAAAAGGGAAGAAACGGCCACCACCCATGACTTTAAATGCCCCAAAGCTCGGTCAGTCCCCCGTGACGAACGATGCTGATGGGAACCTGTTCGCGGCCAGTGTCGGTCCTCCCTCTGCACCTGCAGCAGGTACCGCATCTGCACGTCGGAATTATCATACAACCCTTTCAAACACGCTCGCCAACTTGGACATGAATGCAGAGACGCGTTTTGACCTTCGGAACGAAGATCTCAAGGATCTTCAGGAGCTTGGACAGGGTAATGGCGGGAGTGTCAAGAAGGTCGAGCATGTCCCTACCAAGACCATCATGGCGAAGAAGGTGAGCCGTTAACACTCCTTCGCCCGAATCTGCTGACATCTTATCGTTGATTATGCACAGATCGTCCTTATTGATGCCAAACCATCTATCCGTAAACAAATTTTGCGTGAGCTACACATCATGCATGACTGCAACTCTCCGTATATTATCTCTTTCTATGGCGCGTTCTTGTCGGACCCAAACATTTGCATTTGCATGGAGTACATGGACAAGGGGTCTCTTGACGGTATCTATAAGAAGATTGGGGCCATTGATATCGAAGTTGTTGGGCACGTTGCATTGGCCGTGCTAGAGGGTTTGACATACCTCTACGATGTACATCGCATCATTCATCGCGGTATGCATACCGATTCGTTCACGGCGATCTGCGCTGATGCACACACGCCAGATATCAAACCATCGAATATCCTTTGCAACTCCCAAGGGCAAATCAAAATATGCGACTTTGGAGTATCGGGAGAACTCATTAATTCGATCGCGGATACCTTTGTCGGAACGTCGACCTATATGAGCGTATGTCCCTCGTTGTGCAAAATCGCGTCATACTCATGATGTTGTATAGCCCGAGCGTATACAAGGTGCCCAATATACCGTTAAATCGGACGTCTGGTCACTTGGAATATCGCTAATCGAGCTAGCACTGGGCCGCTTTCCTTTCTCAGAGTCTGATCCTGATGATTCTGATCTCTCAGACTTGGAAGGAACCCTTTCCCCGAGTACTATGAATTTGCCACCCGTCAGGAGGGACAAGGATAAAAATACGAAGAAGGACCGACGAAAATCCAAAGGTGTTAGCTTACAAGGAGGGGGCATGATGATGAGTATCCTCGAGCTACTTCAACACATCGTAAATGAGCCTGCTCCTCGGCTGATTCCCGAAGGACGATTTCCCGAAGAAGCAGAAGACTTCGTGGACAGCTGTTTGCTCAAAGATCCTGATGCTCGAAAGACCCCCAAGGAGTTGCTGGTATGTTTATAGATCCCAGCAACAGTGATTACACTAACGAGGACCCCAATAGAAGCACCAATGGATAGAGCAGGCGCGGGTGTCGAATTTTGATCTCGAGACGTGGGCGAACACCTTTTGAGCTGCCTTCCCACTGCTTGCGTCCTGTGTCCCCATCGGGCTTGTTCCTTTCCTTAGATCATACCAGCTCGCATTTGCTACTTCCTTGCACATCATTATCTCAGTTTGTCCATGTTCTTGTATTATAGAAGGGCCATGCATTTATCAACCGGCAAATCAGCAGATCGAACGCTTCGTAAATAAGTACCTTGTACCCATTACGTTTGTGGCGCACTTTACCCTCGAGCAGGGTCGATGGTCCGCTTAGGCAAGCGTCTCTTACACGGCGGCTGCCAATGATCCAATACTACTGAGTACTCGTAGGTTATGAATTGTAGCAGCACCAGTATTCGACTGAACATTGACCGTTCAACGTTCAACGTTCAACGTACAAGCCCGGCGAATCTCGAAATGGGGGGCACTGTCTGTAGGACATTGGACGTTGCTGCATTCAGCCCAGAACCCATTGCACCACACCGTGCGCGCGTTCGCGGTGGTGGTATCACCGGGTTTGGGCTCGCGTCTTGATATCATAGACGCATCTGCGACACGTGTGCTGAATCATGGTGCACGATGCATGACTTATGGTGATCACGTACAACGCCAGAGTAAAGATAGTCGATGCAGCTGCCAACGCGGAACATTGGAGGAGTGTTCATGAACTAACATGTTCGAACTTTTGTTAGACTCTGTGTGAACGGTCCTTCACGACGGCATGATCAAACATACCGTCAAGAGGATCCAAAGGTGGAAAAGTCAATATCTGGTTTGGAGGTGGAGTTTAATATCACTGGAGTGTCGGTAACTGGTATTGGGCTTAGTATACAGGGTCATATCAGAGAGTGCTTCCAAACGGTCTTTTATGTTTGCAATGCTTACTGTAACCAATCTCGAGATTTTGTGTGAACGGAATGGAAGTGTGCAATGTAGACGTATTCTCTGATTTCTATCCAGATCGGCAGGTGCAAGAAAAGGAACACACGATCCCCGGACCTATGGGTCAATGATATTCAGGGGGTAGCTCCAGAGGTCCTCCCATGAGCCTGACGCCTCCGTCAAACGTCCTCGTTGGTACCTGTGGTAGTGGTCTTGGAAGCTCGCCTCGGGCGCTTTCCTGCTGCGGAACACTCGAATAAATAGATAAGGGTAACGGCGTTACGGTGGGGGTAAAGAGGGTGTGATGGCTTTGAGACATGTTTGGGGAAGCATCAATTTCGCCTCCAATAATTGCTTGAGCATTCGAGGAATAATAATTCAGGGACTAGGAAACGTACCTGGCATCAAGTACTCCCTTGCAGTAGAACGTGGCCGCCGGCGCCGCATGTAAATCACGAGTGCAAAAGTAACCAGGATGAACGCGACTGTCCCAACGACGATACCCGCGATGATAGCACCGACGTTAGTATTTGTATTTGATGTTCCAGCGGGCGATGTCGTCTGACTCACAACATTGCTTGTCGAGGTGATGGTCAATGTAGAGAATGTAGATGAGGAGGTACTAGTGCTAGATTTAGATGAAATAGTCGCGGTAGAATCATTCACGTAGCAAGTAAGAACCGAGACCTACCAAACGCACAAACATCGTTCACTTACTAGGCGGATAAGCAAGGTAATCAATCCAAAACGTGTTGTTCGGGGCCGTTGCGGTTACAACCAACTGGTGAAAAGCCCCGGGTGCTAGCGATGGTAGCTGTGGATCCGATGTCCAAAGGTTTTGACGATACAGTGTCACCTGAGTGATGGGAGCAGTAACTGTAGTAGCAGAAGCATTGTCCACCTGGTAGACGGCGATAGGTGGTCCCGATACCCCGTAGGACCATAAGTTCCAAAGACAGCTATGCTCGAAGCTGGAAAAAGAGCAGACAAAATTAGCCCTTCCCCCATTTCGTGCACAACGTATTCAAACGATATCATATCATCGAAGTAGTAAGTCGCTGTGTCGCCGGGATCGAGGCCAGTTGTAGTTTCCATATACACTTCCATGCCATATATCACAGCGCCAGGCGGCGTATACAGTGCGATTCCTGGATCACGGTCGTCAACGAGAACCCAACCACTATCAGCCATCGGTGAAGAGCTTCTAAGCCACCTCGAGATGGTACTTTTGGTTTTCAAACTTCCTCTAGGATCAAGGACTCGACCAAATTTTCATCCTCGGGGCCGCGACTAACACCGCGATGTTATGGTACCACCAGGGCTTTAAAGTTCAAATGAGCGTGCCATCACGTACATAGCCAAGGCTTTTTATACCGTAATTGTTAGCCGCTCTGTGCGGTTCAACTAGAGGCATGACAGCTCCAGTACTCCAGCTTGCCATCACTCAATTGAACCAGTGTTTTAATAACTTATGAATAGCACTTCAATGGCTTACCCTTCTATATTCAGCATGGTACAGATACTAGATGCACATTTATCTCTAGCTCATGTTGTTTTTTAGGTACTTTCACTCATAAATTGATGCCAAGCAGCATTCAAGTTTGACTGCAGGACGTATTGTCAATTTTGAGCCCCGAAAACCTCTCCGCTGGGCGGCGGTGCAGCATGTACGTGATCATCAGATCGGCAGTCCGAGTTTGAAAACCTAGTCTGGGTTTGAAATTAGCACAGTACAGTCGACTCTCTCCTAACGCATACCTCTCGGGAGAGCCCTGGAGGTATGTGTTACTAGGGAGTATGGGTCCTGTCGCTCACATCGAGGTGGAAAAACAGTGTCATTAGCAAATTTAGAAAAAGACTATCCACTAGGTACTATTATGAGTAATAAAGATATCTGAGCGAGAACATTGATAGGCGTCGAGTTCATAAAGAGTCCTGAATCATGATCATTAGACATAAATACCACAGCTGCTCTCCAGATGAATCAAAATTCCGGATTTGAGGTTTGTCTGGAAGCAGTGATCAAACGTAGACTTCATGATGATCGTAAATTGCTCGTGGTTTGTACTTGAGTGGTTTGCAGTCCATTCTTTCCTTCACGGTGTGGTGAAACTTCGGTTTCTGAAAGGGTATAAAGCGGCCCCTGCCCAAGCCAATGCTGGGGTCCGATTCCAGCTCGTCAAACAAGTTCAATGGGGCAATGTTCGAGCGCTCACCTCCATTTACTGTGCCACACCCCGTTAGCGTCCTGCCAAGCATTGGAACAAGGCATGATTTCTAGTAACCACCATGGTTTGTTTATCTTCAACTCATCGAATAACGGTGCTATGGCATCTGAATGCTCAGGGTAAGTTTCCGGACTCGGGGTAGGTTGTTTAGATCCGTTCGGCAATTCTTGCATAACGCAAGCACTGGTATCTGTAGCGTCCCGTATTTTTTCGATTTCGGAGGCAACGAGAGCAAGGTCATTGATATTGGAATCTGGCAATACCTGCCCACAGGTGACTGGCGACTGAGGGGAAAGTGGTGGAACTGTAAAACCGATGCGTGCGAGTTCGTCGCTGTCGAAGAGAATTCCACATTGAGACTGCATGACCTGTTCCGCCATCCAATGCAGCGTGATCTGTGCAAGAGACACCTTAACATCATCCTGAACATTTCCTCCACCAATGTCTGAAAGGACCCTAAGCAATTCATGAAAGCGAACTTGTGGAACATGAACTGACCGCTATGGCAGCCCGAAAACCATACCTCCAACACATCCGTGCACGAAAATGATTCTTCGGCAACAAAATCTGCGTTGGGCTCCGTGCGGTTCGAGGCTACTTCATCATCACCCCCGTTCCGCTGAGCACTATCGGCTAAACGGCCATAGCCCTCTGCTTGATGTAGTTGAATTCTTGGGCTCTTTCGCTTGAAAAGTCGCTTGAAGGTTGACTTGACGGCATGAATTTTCCGAGTTGCTGCATTTTCTAAGTCGGCCACTTCATCGGGCTCATTGTCTTGTGTGGGCCAATGATACAGATTTGGCCGGAATCTGCAACGATGCTAGGTGAGAAAGATCAGCGAGGCTCCACCCGTGATCCTGAATGAGCCATACTTCGTCAAGAGAAAGCGCTTGCCGGAATACCCTGATAGCACTGTTGGATTCCGTAAACGGCAGCATACGACTGACAAGCACCCCAGTGCTCTGTACAGTATCCCTGACGGCAAGTAAGCAACAAAGAAATGCCTGTGATCTTGACGACGCCTACCATACACCTACGAATTCCACCTTGACATCCCGTGAGAAGGTCTTCTTGAATCCAGCAGCAAGTTTGAGTCCTTCCTTGTCACTCCGTTTGTATGCCTTGTATGCGAAGTCGACTTGTTGAAGGTTATCCCTTGGCAATAGTCCAACCTTCACAAGGTCGATTAAATTTCGTGCATGACATTCCCGACTGCACGGATTACCTTGTATAGCATTCCAGCCAACGCACGAGCAGTGTATGCTCCACGGGAGAAGCCTTATTTCGGATTAGCAGAAAGTTTAATCGAGACAGTGCATTACCTACCAAATAAGCAGATTTTGTCTCCGGGACCATAGTTATCCATGAGGTACTTGTAACCAGCCATTACATGTGCACCCAGATACCTACATAAGCATCATGTATCGCAGATTCTTATGGATCATAGGTGCACGTACCAAGCGAATGCTTCATCCAGAAGCGATGCCAACCTGGTCCATTGCGGTGAAACAGTTCCGGGTGCAAAATATGTGCCAATCCCTGCCTATACATCACTTGAGTCGGACTCCGGGAGCCCAGACGGGGGAACTTGCAAACATACTTGATAATAAGCCACTTGCTGGTCTGGACAGTCTTTGTTGAGGAGGCCAAAAAATTTAACCACGTTGGAATTCTATCCTCGTTGAGCTATCCTGTCACAATCATCTTCATAGAAGGACATACCGTAGAATCATACTGTTGATTAGTACCATCGAAGCAAAGCACAATGGTACGAGGTGGCCGAGAAGAATCCTCGGATACGTCGCTCGATCTCGCGTCTGACATGGTGCAGAGTTACGATGCGAAATTTTCCCTTTTGTAGGATCGTTTCACTGAAGTATTCTTAGCGAGAGAACTTTGTCTGGGAATGATGGTCACAAATCTCATGGGCACCAAGGGGTTTTTTTATAACATGCCTGGCAAGATATCAATCAATCTGAGGCTTAGCTGAGCGCTGATCGGTAGCGGCCACAACTGAACAGGAAGGGAGCGAATCTGCCAACGACGACGCAGCTAAGGCAGTTCAGTAGGGCGCCGCTCCATTGTCAATGGCCATAGTCACATGTTAAATCCAGATCAGTCAACTGCTAGGCTTCCAGTATCGGCTGTAGTTAGCAGGCGGGCTAATGATCCGAGGGAATTTGGGGCCATGAAAGGCAACTCTTACTTGACTCTTACCATCTATAGGCCAGGGCAATATTTCCTTTAATGGTCAACGTCTGTAAAGCTCACAGCGACTCCTGGCACTGCAAGCATTGCCTGAAGCTTTCCTTGCTAAAAATGATATCGTGTTCGTTAATCTAATCTGTCTGAAAATTCTACATTCTTCGCAACAGAACATTCTGCTCCACAAATATGATTGCTGCAAAGAAACCTAAATGAATAAATATCTTGAGTTTTCCTCAATATTTAGCAACTGGTAATGCTTGCAGTGTTTGATCGGTTGAATACGCTCCAAAAACTACCACACAATAAACTTAAAATAAATGCATATAAAAGATGGTAGCTATCAAACTTGGACTGCTTCGCTATGCAACAGGCTAGCATAGCTTGATCATCTCCAACTCTTTAACCAGTGTTTGGTAGCGATAGGCAAGTCGGATGTCTGGCACGTTTGTCTACGTGGATTGTGGCGCATCATTTCCGGTCAGCGAATATCACCGACACGTTTCCATCGTTGATTCACCTTATGGATGTCATTTCCAGCGGCTCCAGCACGGTACCATTCTTGACCTATCCAGCGACGTTTCACTTCCATTTCGAAGCCACTCTGTATAACGGAGTTACGGGCCAGTTCGGCAAGCGAGCTTTGGGGAAGCTTGTATATCTATACTCCGTGCTATGATGTGAGATATCCCTTGTTAGAAGTTGGAAAATCTCACATGCGCAGCTACACTATATTCCTCTAGCAGAGGCTCCTATGGTCATAGCAATATGCATCGGTTTTAAGTCAACGGGATAGTAACGGTGACGTACCTTGGTAAAATGAAATTGGAGAGGGTCATCAGTACTCAAGCTTACGTTCAACCCGGTGTTGAAAAAATCTGGAAGTGGATTCCGCTCGTATGTGAGAAACAACGCGTTGTTACTCAAAGGGCTCATCGCGAGACCAATCTGCCTCAAATAGAAAAGATATTGCAATGCTGGAACCTTGCGAAGAAGTATACCGTGGGAAATTGAGTGAGATGTGAGGAAAGTCGCAGTGAGATGGTCCGTGTCGCCTGCTTCTCCAGCGTGGGGTCGGAGGACGAACGTGTCTGTCGTGAGAAGTAGGTAAAAGTAGGACCATAGCCAACAAGCTAACGTACTGAAACCTCGTGCCTGCCGCCACTGGTTGAGGCTAGCCATGTTGGCATACATGTAATAAATCCTAACACAGAACAGAGCTCCAGATGAACAGGAAACGAGAGTTCGTGGGCTGGCTTACCAGTACGAGAAGGGCGGATTCTGTGTGGTGTCCCAGAGACGAGGGTACGGGAATTTGCGATGGATTCGGCGTTCCGCCTTTGACTCGTCGTCCACACTATCAAAGCCGATGACGCGCTGCAGGAAAACGTGAAGTTCTGGGTGCGATGTCGGATCTTTAGTGACCTCAAATAACGGGCGGAATACACCTGAACAAATTCAGACCTAGGGCATGAAACTATGGGATCGGCAACCTACTGATCACAATGTCCTCGAAAGTCCTAACCACACCATTTTCTTTATAAACATTGTACAGCCGCGGCACTTGGATGAGCCAGCGAACGTTGTGCGAGAATAACTTGTTATTGATCACCCATTTGGCTAACTTGTCCCATTCGTCTACCGATCTTCCGTATATGCTAACTCGCCATTCGCAATACTGTTCAAGTGTGAGTTTAATCGGAGAATATGCCGCTAGCGTGCTTACCTGGTACTTGCTTTGTTCTAAATCAGTCATCACCTCTGCAGAATGATTAATGATCCGAAACCCCCATCGTGTGAGGAAGGAATGCCACCTCGAGTCAATTCAGCAAAATAACGTCCATCAATACGATTGTCGATCTTCAGAAATATTTCCCGAAGCCTAGATTCTCCGATGGGGTTGTATTTGAGGTTGAACTTATCAAACCGGTGGAATGAGTCTTGGTGGGCGTGCATATCGAGCGTGTCAATGGAAAGATCGTAGGCACTCAATTTAAGGGACTGGAAAACTTGCTCAAGCGTCAGCTCGGCGCCATCACGAAATATGACTATATCCTGAAGGGGGGCGATGTTAGGCCCACGGTCCAGCAGGTGTAAGCGAGACATACATTGGGACTACGTTTCATCTTTGCCTTGATGAATCGTAACAGATGTTTCTGGTTCATGCAACTAGCCAGGTGTACGTGGGTATCCACTTTTCGTACGTTGTAGAAATCCCTGGAGGCACCTGCTGTCAATGACACTAGATAAGTCTACAACTTATTCTGACCTGTGAGGGACGCTCTGAAACCGGACAATAAGTATGGAACTACCCGTGAACAATATCACCCACTTTCATAGCTGCCAACTCTTGGGATTCATTGAGTAAGTTGTACATCTCGAATTTACTTGCTAAATATTTGAGTCTCCGGTATGCTATGCTTTTGGCCGGACCATCGGATATGACCCCAAGAACATGGTCGAGATCGACGAAATATTCCCTGATGGATGGAATATCAAATAATGGTTTCTCATCTGAGGTTCGTGATGCTATTATCAGCTGCATCAGTACGCAAGAATTCCCATGCGTACCCGCCGCGGTAGAATACACCTGGTACACGCCCTTGTCGTCAATCCTGAATTCCCAAGGGTGCGATTCCGGAATTTGGCAGCTTGAAAATTCAAATTCCTCGGTTTCTGTAGTGACATGACCGTCGGCTGCGGGAACGTCGTGCTCTGCGGTAAAATGCCAATGTGGAGGTGGAGGCTTAGGGTATATTTTCCATGCCTTGTATGGGCTCTCAGCGACCCTGGCTTTAGCGAAGTCGACATCGGGGTGTACACCGGCTACGCCTGCAAAGCCCTCGGCTATGCCATTGAAGGGGCCATCATGGTCCCTAGGGTTGTCGCCGAGTCTCTGAAGGGACTTGGCTATATATTTGTCACGTAGCTCGAGGCAGTGTTGAAACAGCTTAAAGGTGCGTGCCATCTCAGGGGTGATGGAGGGTTGCACTGAAATATTGTACTTCAGTTGTCTCTTATTCAGATCTATGCAGAAATCCGCACGTTGTGCATGGAGCTCAGCAGTGCGCGCTTTGTCTTCGTCTTCGACGAAAGGGGATGTACTGCTCTGTTGTTCATTGGTTTGCGAGGCCTCGCGGATTGCGGAGATCCCGAAGGTCCCTGCAACTGATGCAGGGCCATCGGACATGACGGGAGGGACGTCAGTCGTGTGGCGATGGGCCAATATCTTCTCCTCGATCTGGATGTATTCTCTAGCTCTGATTGGACATTACTAGCGATAACATACCTGCTGAAGACTCTTTTCGTCATTGTAGCCGTAAAAACCGTCCCTGGACTCGGGGATCAGGAGCCCAGAGTTGGATTCGACATCGATGGCAGAGTTTGAGGTCTGTCGAGAGATTCCAGGTGTATCACTCTTCGTTGTACCGTCAGCCATGATAAGGGCTCGACGAGACGACTCGGAACTCCGAACATTGAGACAGGAACGATGATGATGTGTATTTGGCCCTCGCTAAAGTAGTCAAGCTTAAACCGTATAATGACTTCGCAGAGGTAGATAAGTCAAAAACACTTGAAGACGAAAGATCAGAGGTTCAGAAAATGGCAAGAGCGTACGAACGGAACTTTCTGCGGTCACCGATGGGAGAGAGCGTATCCCCAAGCTTGGATCACGTGGATCATGAAAATTATATATTTTTACTTTGCATTTACATAATATAATAATAATAATTTGTTGATAACAAGGTTATTATATCAGGGAGGCCAATGGATCCTCATTGGATCAAATTCTTCTTTTACGTCTATCGAGTTCACTGTTGGCGACGAAGAGCTGAGGTGCCGACGAACCTTTGAGCCCGCGCGGCGCGATCTACACGATGGGCAACACAACCTCGAACGCGAACCACAATCGACCATCGCCAGCTCTGACAGGGCAAATCGATCCACAGAGTCGCAGACAGCCCCAGCCCCATTCGCCCTCTCCGAACCCTAATCAGCCCCACCGTTCCCTGCGCACGAAGAAAAAATCCCTTGAGCTGCCAGACCTTGCGCTTCTTTCTCTGACTCCTGCACATTCCCACCAAAATTCCGCCAATTCATCCCCCTTATCATCCTACCGTCGGGCACCGGGAACTACTTCCCCAATCCCGATCCCGATTCCAGTTTCTAACAATGGCACCATGAACAATGCCTCAAATACAGGCACGTCCCCTCGTGGAAGACAACCAAATGTAAAAGTGAATCTCGCGCGGGAGACCGATACGTCCAACCTTTCGTCAGATTTGCTCCTTGAGCAGCCACCGTCTACTCATACTCCGGCTCCTCACCACCAACATCATCCCCGTAATCGCGGTAGCCCTTATTTCCGAAGCGCCCCTCTCCAATATAATTCCACACATTCATTCACTTCACGTGGCCATGCTGCTGTGCAACCCCGCATGCAAGAGCTCTATGTGGAGAGCCAGGTTGAAGTATCCACGCATCCTGATCGACAAGAATTCATCCAGGAGACAGTTCATTCGACGATTCCCCTCGCGCTACACAAGGCTGAGGAAGAACTTGCGGCTGCCACCCACAGTCTAGTTGAGCTTGGTCAGCCTGCCTCCAATCTTCCTTCGGATGACTCAAGGGAACCTATGAACGTCAAAATCACTTGGCATGGGGCCGGAAAATCCGTCGTCCTTGCCCGTGCGGGTGACAACAACTGGAAGGGCCGTCAACAAATGGAACCAGAGTGCGTCTATCTTGATTGATTTACTCGTCCGTCTGACCCGCACCGTAGTGACCCTCCTGCGGATACATCGTGGTCTACATGGGTCTCGCTCATGCCTGGAACGCACCATATACGTTTCATTGTTGATGAACAATGGCGCTTGGCCGACGACCTTCCAACAGCTGTAGATGACGAAGGGAGCTTGGCAAATTACGTTGCAGTCCCAATTTCTGGTTTGACGCCACCTCATTTCGTCTCTATCCCTGTTGTACCTCCGAAGCACCCCGCTCATCCAGTGCATTCGTTTTGGTCAACTACAACTTCCACCCAAGGCTCCACGATCGACGTACCTTCCTCTTCAGATGCCACGAGATCATCGTCCAAGTGGACAGATGAAATCCCCGCCGAACTTGTCGCTGCTGCCCGCGAGGAAGAAGCTTACCTTGCTTACACGGCTGCTGCAGAATACGATCAGTCGGGCTATGCCAACACTCACCAACAAGTCCCTGCGCCGAATATTCCTCCAGCTCCAGTCCTTCCTAGGCACTTGGACAAACTCATTCTGAACGTCAAAGTTGGACAACCCCCACCGTCCAGGGGCAGCCGCGAGCGGGAGCGGGAGAAGGAGCGGGAAAAAGAGCGAGAACGCGAGCATAGGCGGAAGCAGGGACGATCGCTACTCGGCATGACCAGTACCCTTGCACGGGACATCTATAGAGAGGATAAGGCCGGGGAGGATGAACATCCTCCCATCCCAATCACCACTGCGAGCGGGACGGATGTAACCCACCTTGCGGTTTCATCGCTAGCGCACACTCGACTCGGACTGGACGGACTGGGATTATCGGATGACGCCAGCGTGTTGCCCGTGCCATCCCATGTCGTACTTCATCATTTGAGTACAAGTGCGATTCGTAACGGTGTACTCGCTGTTGGGAATACGACGCGTTATCGACAGAAGGTATTTATACGGGTGTCTCTCCGAACAGCATGGTCACTCACAGATGTTTTAGTATCTCACCACGATTTTCTATAAGCCTACATGAGTCGTACGACTGTGATCGGCATGGCAATACGCAGGACGTCGCTAGAAGCCACGTTGAGGGAGACTTACAACCACGCCATTCATCTGCTTATTTATCCGTGCAATTACTTAGTTGGTCGTTTCTTGGGATATTGCCTTTAGATTCAAGCATGATATATGTGGAAGACCAAACACATTCACCCATGACTATATGCTCATATTTCTCACAACGCAGACGCATGGTCGTTGCGTGTATGCGTGCATGTACCTTGGTCCACCTCTGGGCTTGGCCAAGGTGCTTCCGCTGCAGATCTCCACGTCAGCGCGTCAGCCCTCGCCCTGAGTGGCACGATACCGAACGATACCTGTGCTAAGTTTCATTTGTATGTCGTTCCATGATCATGATAATTGTAGCCATCGACAGTCTTAGATTATCCACTGCCCAGCCAAAATTATGATGTCTTATGTGTATAAATTACAAATGATAAGATCTGGGAACAGATGCGGAAGAAAGAAATAAAGCATCAATAATAAAAACAATAGCCCACCGCGAGGGTCGAACTCGCAGCCTTCAGATCACTGCAGGGATCACACCCGCCTTAAAAGTCTGACGCTCTGGCCGATTGAGCTAGGCGGGCCTGTGAGTTAATTGAATCGCGAAGTATCACGATTGGATTACACCGTTCGCTTCTCTTACGCCGCCGATGACCCTTAAATTTACTTGCCCAGCCCTTGTCCCAAAACCCACTGGTCACCGAACACACGTTGTAAACACGGCGTTCTCCCCCTCCCGGACATCTGTGCTGCAAGGGCACCGATCGGATTATTACACGCAAACGGTGTTCGAAACTGTTAAAAATAAAGACCAACACGCACTCTATGACTTTGCGGCGATAAGACGTTTCGTCCTCATGCAACATCACGCTGGAGCACAACGGTTCATTACCGCCCATCACCTCGCCAGCAATGGAAGACGTTATTCGTATCGGCTACGCCACCTTGTCGTACTCATATCGACAGGATGATGATCCCCACTCAATCACACTCGGTGGGCAAATTGGCAAGTGGAGATCCCATCTCCCGTCAAGGGTGCGGGACCCGGCATTCCTGTAGTGCGAACGCCGGCAAATGCAGACACCACGTAGTTGGAGTTGACATCAGCGCTGTACAGGTTAGCCGAGAAAAGCAGCTCGTTTCCGAGGGGCGTTTTTTCAGGGCAAATATCGCCGAGCTCGTGACCGGTTCTGATGAAGGAGAGGTGCGAAATGTCATCCAGAACCATTCGACGCTGTGGTGACATTTACACGCTAATCCATATGCCCGTCAAAGATCAGCTTGCACTGATCCAACATCTTGGAAATTGGGTGAAGGCTGGTGGGTATTGCATGACGACTGTTGGTACAGCAGCACAGACCGGAGAGGGTGAAGGGATGGGTGGTTGGGAAGTAGACTAGAAACTCGGATGTGGTCGTAGACTTTGGAGAACTATAGGATAAAGATGGAGAGTTGGAAATAATCAGGGACGAACATGTGCCCGATGTTGATGAATAGTCGGAAGGACACCAGTATCTGCTCCGGAAGGAATGTATGTAAACAGCACCCCAGCAGAGTTCATGCACGAATCCTCGTGTCCGAATAAAGTATTTTAATATGCACCTTCCTGACAGCTCCAATCCTGAGACGAACCATCACAGAGACATAAAAATTAACTTACGTTGCATGGAAATTAAGTCATGAAATTTAATTCACGGCGAGTAGAAGTGCATCAGGAATTCAGTACTGGTCAACGAGGGTGCGGTCCTACTTGCTGTGCCATTCATAGGCGGGAACTACATGCCGTGCATACATAAGTCACCCTGCGTTGCAGGAGCAGCGGGTGTCCGCGTGGTCAGTGCAACCACGAAGCAAAAATGTCAATACTGGTGAGGATTCGACGTACTGCAATTTCAACGGCGCGTAGCTCACTTGTCAGATTCTGATCCAGGAACTGGTTCGAAGGTTCGTTGCTCTAGCGATGAAATTTGTAACACAGCGCAGGACATGGGAAGAAACGGGGAAGAGATGTGATCACAGCGACACCCAGTGCGCAGAGTTTCCGAGATCATGGTCGACACGAGCAGAGAGAGAGTGGCAGGAGATGGACTACATGTTCAGGATCAACCGGAGACACTTGGAAGGGCGAACGCAGTTGCAAGGGGCGCAGATACCATGTCACTGGCAGACACCACCCAAGGTAAGAGCAACGGCGGTCCAAGGAACCGTACCTAGACTAACCTGAGTTTTGGGGCAGTATCAACTGTATCAGCACGAGGAGGCGAGTATGCAGCGCACGTCGAAGAGACGGGTCATGATTGTCACCAATCCCGACCCCACCGACGACAGCGAAGGAGAATTCGAAATGATGACTCGGAAGTGATGTGTGAGGCGACAACGCTGTTCGTGCGCATCCGAGTGATAAGAGCGTTGACGATCCTCACGAATTTTTTTAGTCGAACCCCTGCTGATCATATCACGAGCTGTCGCTTGTCGTGTCCGTTGAGGTATCAGCAGAAATGATGCACCCGTCGACAGGATTTGCGGGACGAGTGGTGGACATGTCAAGCCAGCATTTGAAAACTAGCACGATTGGTAACTACAGATTGTTTTGTGAGTCGATGGTATGGAAGTAAGTTGAAGTTGGTTGGCTTCCGGTCCTCTCCGTTCAAGTTCACACCACGGTAACGTCATCGAAATTTGTTGTAGACGCAGGACGTCCACTCCATTATTTATCTTTTCGTTCCCTCTGAAATGTCCAGAATCGCCCACCGCCTCTTCTCGTCCTCTTTGCGTTTTTCTACGTGCGTCAATGTAGCTACCCGTTCATCTCGTGCCGCGCTCACCCGGCGCATGATGAGCTCTGAGTCGCATGCCAGTCACGGCGGGAGCGCACCGAGCGACACACCGTGGATGGTGCGTTTCGCCGCCAGTGTTCGCAGAGTGAAATTACTTGACGTGTTTCTCCTCCGCAGATTGGGTCTGCGCTGGTGTTCGGTCCTCTGGTGCGTACACACGGTAGATGCGCACATGCTTTCTCCAGACCCACCTGTCATACAGTTCCTGTACCTTGTGTCTCCGTCGGCGCGCAAAGGCTCTCATGGACATGATGGGCATAAAAACCACCGTGTACGTGACCACTTTATTTCAATCTGTATGACAGTCTGACCATTTGTAGGATGAGCATGAGGACAAACATGCTGTATGTGGCATTTATTCATTCGCCAATTCGCTTGTGGTGATGTCGGTGCTGTTTCCGTAGCAATATGTCGAATCTCACCAGGATGTTACCCCCATTGCCGATGACGAGGGCACTGAAGTGTCTGGACAGGAGGTCAAGGAATCGATGGAAAGGGCCTTTGTGAGTCATAACACTGTATTTGTCTCGTATGCTTATTATTTTGTTAGGAAGCCGACTCTCCAAAAGACGCCCAGGAACGCGAAGAAGTAGTAGCGAAGGTGGAGACGACTGCCGAGGAGAATATTGAAGTACAATCCCAGGCGGAGTCACTAACGGAAGCTACGCAGGCACCGGAGTCTGAGCTAAAACCAACTGCGTCCGCACCCATCAAGGTTGACGAGGCGACCGATGCGATAAGCGACGACAAGGCCCAAACACCGCTGTAAGTACTAATCTGGCTTTTGATTTGGCGAATGGAGTAACCAAGTGATCACCTGGGCGACCGCAGCGGAATGAAAGCTTAGATTTGTGCAGGTCCATGCATATGAGAATACATAATTCATAAGTAGCAACCATCTCTGCCACTGTCTAAGCTTGTGGAGCTGAGATTGTTGTCACGTGATCAAATGCATTGGTTTCCAAGACGCCGAGTATAAGACAATGAGATTGAGGGTCAAGTGTCCAGTCAAGGTATCCAAAGTTCGTTCTGTTCTTCGAGTTTTGCTGCTTGACGCACAAAGCTCACCATCACTCATTTCGCCCACCATTCGCTTGCTATGCTAGCCGCTTTTGTACTTGTAACTTTGTTCTTTGTCGCCAATCTCTGTCTATCCGGCCCGGTCGTCCGCAAGACCTTGGATGACGTCGCATTGGCTACGATGTCCCCCACACCACTATCCAGAAGGGGCTCAACTAAATATGTCTTCGCCCACTTTATGGTCGGAAACGCCTATACGTACACCAACCAAGACTGGTTGTCCGATATCTACCTTGCCCACCAGAATGGCATCGACGCTTTCGCGCTCAACGTAGGAAGCGATTCCTGGGAATCTCAACAGGTCGAAAATGCGTCAGTGCATATGATGCTCTCTTAACTCAGGCTCATGCTCGACCAGGTACCAAGCCGCACAGCAATCGGGGACGGGCTTCAAACTCTTCTTGTCGTTCGACATGACGTGCGTCCTCCGTTGTTCGCTCTGGTGCTGTCTTCATGTCCACCACTAGATCTCTCCCTTGTGGCAGCGCCAGTGACGCCGCTGCGCTCCGAAGTTATATCACGAAATATGCCTCGCATCCCAACCAATTGATCTACAGCGGTCGAGTTTTCGCCTCGACTTTCTCCGGAGAATCCTGTCAATTTGGTCAAAATTCAGTTAAATCAGGATGGTCGACGCAGTTTTTGCAGCTGTTGTCGGGAAAAGATGTTGTCTACTTTGTCCCCTCCTTTTTCGTGAGCCCGTCTGCTTTCCAGAGTTTCAGTGGTGTGATCGATGGAATGTTCAATGTAAGACTGTCGAATCGTCGTGCTCTCTGTTACTCTAACATACACTTTTCCCGTTCCAGTGGAACTCTGCATGGCCCACACAACTCACAGCAAGTTCTGTTTCCAACTATGGAAACAGTGTGCTTGATTCGCTTTCAACTTATGTTGGGGCTACGACATCCGACGAAGAGTATATAAATGCCTTGCGTCCTATGGGCGGATCTTACATGGCTGCTGTATCTCCTTGGTTCTTCACACACTACGGCCCGCAGAGTTACAATAAGAACGTGAGTTACCTACCACCAGCGACAGATTGGTTCTAACCCTACCTAATTTTTAGTGGGTATACCTGTGCGATGACCATCTATATGCGAGGCGCTGGGAATATCTGATCGGAATCCGCGACCAATTTGATTTTGTTGAGGTATCCTCATGGAACGATTTTGGGGAATCTCATTACATTGGTCCTATTAAAGGTTCACAACCAAATAGTCAGGCATGGGTGGACGGGTTTCCTCATACTGGTGAGCTTTTCTGCGTTCTCTAATCTGTGTCTCAGCGCTGAGAATGTCGTCTACCAGGCTGGCTCAATCTAACATCATACTACGCCACTGCGTTCAAGACGGGAACGTACCCAGCCATCTCAAAAGACCAGATTGTTATGTGGTCTCGTCCCCATCCAACCAACGCCACTGCACCCGATCCAGTCCCTCGACCTGCCAATTATGAGCTTGTGAGTTATTTTCTCGGCAGACATGCCATCTGGATCTGAGTTATTTCTCGATCGCGATAGACAGAAGACAAGGTTTGGGCGCTTGTTTTAGCGACTTCGACTGCGACTGTCACGCTTTCGACGTCATCCACTGAGTCGCAGACATTCCAAGTTCCAAGTGGGGTGACAAAGCTTTCAATTCCTATTAGCGCTGGCGGGTTTATGAAAGCAGTGCTGCAAAGGAACGGTCAAACAGTCATTGACCTTCAGCCCAAGGATGCCGATTTCCAGTTCAACTCTTCACCACCTTCATACAACTTCAATGCTTTCGTCGCTTCTTCAACCTGATATGTGCTGGATGCACAAGGGAATTCCAGGTGGTTTCATGGATGTGATCCTGTGTTGATATTGTTACATTTACAGTTGATATGCTCCTCATACTAGAACCTGATGCACTACCATCGTATGCAGGACGACGATGTGTGACAAAGGGTGACATCACTGTATCACAACTTATACCGGGCCTTCGACTACGGTACATACTCTTTACCTACTACACATGTATCCAAGGTCGTCTGTTTCAAATTGGCAAACTCCTGTCGCCGTGAGTGTACACGAGAACGATAGTACAGCCGCTTTGACAACTCGAAGATGTTCTCGGTCTCACCATACTGCAAGTTGTTCACATACTAGTAATGCCATCGCCTTGTAAGCTGGTCCAGACCGCGCGCCGCTTAGACCGTTACACCAAATGGCAGTAATACTGAATGCTTATGATCTAGTATCCTGGGCGGTTTATAGGTACCTAGGTAAGCTGCAGGCTTACCACGCCTGAATACTTGTGACGCACGGCTCCAGTGCATCATCCAGAGTTGATAGGGTGTTGAAAATGCAGTTTCGTGCCTTGAGGTTATTGACGGATTGGATGAGTTCATCCCGTGCTGTTGGGAAAGCAGACGGGAGAAATGGTAAGTTGCATGTTCGCAAGTGCGATTTGCCCACTCTGCTAGCTCCATCATAATGCATATGTACCTGGAGCTGTCTAATGACTATACAATATGCGGAAATTCACTCAATGCAAAATGCATTACTACTACATACTAGTATGGCCATTGGCCAACAACGCCGGAGTCCCTGAGCTTATGTAACGAGTGAAGCCGCCAGTTTCACTGCTGTCCTGCATCTACCGCGGGTTGTGGAAGCACTCACGCTCAATACGGAACATTGATCGGGATGAAACGAGTTAGAGAGAGGTATAACGCCAGGGCACGCCAGTCACATCCGGGATCACTCAAGAAACGGAAACGGCTTCAACTAGCACCTACTCCGTCAGCAGAGACAGCAGATCCCAATGCAGAAATCCTCGCTCCGAAATCCCGAGAACAGAAAGAAAAGGAGAGGAAGGAGAGACTCATCCAAGAGGTGAGTCGCAAGTATCGTGACGTCGTGTATCTCATTGGCGTAGCTTGCAGCACAATCGGAGAGCAAGGTGTCAAGTAAGAGGAGGAAGAGACTAGAAAAGTATATTGTGAGATACAACTCTTTTCTCGATACGTTTCATTGATGTATCTTTTGACAGGACAAAAAACTCAGACAAGAGGAGAGGATATTGATCCTCGAGAAACTGGCGTATGGACACCTTTGTGACCTTTAATCATTCACTCAATTTTACAGTCAGACTCAGGCGTCAATACCGACTTTGGAGCTGCAGTCCTCTTCCACATTAGGGACAGGAAAGGCTGTCTCCCATCGCGAACGATTGGACAGAACTGAAGATATAGATGTTCGGCGTCTCATGGACGGTAGATCAAACACACGAAGACGGCGTGACAATGCTTTTTCTGTCGCGGGTCCCACTGACACCGAGAACGAAGATGCCGAACTCGATGTGATGGGTTCCGATACCGCCAGCGTCGGCTTACCGAACGCTGCCGCTCTAGACCAAGTCCAGGTTGTGGACATGTCCGCCAGCTTAGCTGCGCCGAAGAAACCAACGCAGTCTACTATTGTTGGCGGCGCCCTCAAACGAAACCCGGATGGTACTTCCATGGCCCCTCGTATCACCACAAGAAAAAAGATTGGCCAAAAGGTCGGTCGGTCGATGATTAGTAGTTCGTGATCTCGTTATATTTCCTCAGGCAAACTTTCGACGGTGGTCAAAGCAATCTGCGCAGCTGGGCCCCGAGCTCGAGTCTGATTCGTCATTCGATAGTTCAGATTCTGCGAATGACACAAAAGAAGATGAAAATGACGAGGTTGAATCCCTTTCAGGATCGGCATCAGACAGTGATTCAGACCACAACAGTTCATCTCATGCAGAGACCAATACTGCTTCTGTGAAGCGCCCAGGTTTCAAGACATGGGCAATGACGCAACTCTCCGCAGTCAAGGGCTATGTAACCCCCATCAATGAATCACCCACTCAGCCGGAACCGCTCCAAGATACTACCGAGCAACCTCCTCCGAAACGACGCAAGGTCTTGCATCCACCTCACGATTCCATGATGCGTGGTCCGCTTGGAGATGACATAAAATTGCCCGCCACTGCGCTGGCAGAGCATTTATCGAGGAAGCCTCAACAATCGTCGAGTTTGTCCTCCGCTGAAAAGAAAGCCAAGGTTGTTTCGGTCACGCGACCCACAGACGTCGAAGAAGCCCGGTTGATGTTACCTATCACAGCAGAGGAGCAACCCATTATGGAGTCTATTTTACTCCATCCCGTCGTGATCGTATGCGGCGAGACCGGTAGTGGAAAAACTACACAAGTACCACAGTTTCTTTATGAGGCAGGGTTCGCGGATCCCAATGGAGGTGTGCGGAGCCTAAGCTGAGCGAGGACGTACTAATATTTATCTTCTAGATAATCCTGGTATGATCGGGGTGACACAACCCCGACGAGTCGCAGCGATTTCGATGGCGATACGTGTTGCACACGAATTGTCTCTAACCTCGTCACGGGTTTCCTACCAAATCCGCTACGACGCGACCGTATCTCCCTCAACTATGATCAAGTTCATGACTGATGGTATTCTGTTGCGCGAACTAGCCACCGATTTCTTACTATCCAAATACTCCGTCATCATTATCGACGAAGCTCACGAGCGAAGCATGAATACGGACATACTCATCGGTGTACTGAGCCGTGTCCTGAAGTTGCGAGAGCAAATGTGGAAGGACAAAAAGGACGGTGTAAAACCCCTGCGCCTGGTCATAATGTCGGCCACCCTCCGAGTCAGCGACTTTGCAGAGAATAAACTCCTCTTTCTGTCTCCTCCTCCAGTGATCAGCGTTTCTGCACGCCAGCATCCGGTGACGATCCATTTCAACCGCCGAACACCCTCAGACTATGTCAAGGAAGCGATCAAAAAGACCGCTAAGATTCATTCTCGCCTACCCCCAGGCGGCATCTTGATCTTCTTGACCGGCCAGAATGAAATATCAGGTGTCTGTAGGGCTCTGAATGCAAAATTTAGCCCTAAAGCTATCGAAGCCCGAATGCGTAAAAGGCGATTGGTGAATGCTTCTTCGTTTTTTAAGGACGAACCTCCGGACCCTCCAAAAACGGTCGCTGCTGCGGAAGGTATGCCATCTCAATAACTGCTTCCTCGAAGGTAATCATCAAACATTTAACAGTTGTCTTGGAGGCGGAGGATGTAGAATTGGGAGTCAGAAGCCAAGAGTTGGCTTTAGATGTCGACGATGGTGTCCCCGAAGAAGATCCTGAAGCTTTGGATAGCGCCGACGAGGACACCGCTGATATAGAACAGAGTGACTGTGAGTCGGATCCTCAGGTTCATATTCATACTCATGAACACATCCCGTAGCTCCGATGCACGTCGTTCCGCTATATTCTCTTCTGCCGAGTGATAAACAGATGCGGGTCTTCGACTCACCACCCCCTGGATACCGTCTGGTGGTGGTCTCAACGAATGTGGCTGAAACATCACTGACGATTCCTGGAATTCGATATGTCGTCGACTGTGGACGAGCAAAGGAGGTGAGTTACTCCTGATCGCAGACAGTATTTGTTCTCACAGGAATTATCAGCGTAGATACGATGCCACAAACCGCATACAGTCCTTCCAGGTGAACTGGATATCGAAAGCCTCCGCGGCGCAAAGAGCCGGTCGAGCGGGGCGGACGGGCCCTGGGCATTGCTATAGGCTCTATTCATCTGCACTCTACGAACACTATTTCGAATCATTCTCACAACCCGAGATTCTCCGTACGCCCATAGAAGGCGTAGTACTCCAAATGAAGAGCATGGGCATCGATACAGTGGTGAACTTCCCTTTCCCAACCCCTCCCGACACACGGGCTTTGAAGAAAGCCGAGACGGTACTGACTCATCTCGGTGCGGTGAGCAGTACACCTCTTACATCGTCAGCAACCTCGGAAATGTCCATCGCTACGATAGGAGGCAAGATTACGTCACTCGGGAAGTCGATGAGTTTATTCCCTCTTGCTCCTCGATATTCTCGAATGCTAGTCTCCGGTCAACAACATGGCTGTCTGCCATACGTGATCACCATCGTATCAGTTATGACAGTGGGGGATCCTTTCTTGCACGAAGAGGGGCTAGGCGAAGGCAACGATTCCGACGATGAGAACAATGATGAATTGGAGTACATCAAGAGCGAACGACTCAGGGCAAAAGAAATTCGCAGAACATGTCGGAAGGCTTTCTTTGAGACACAACAGGTATCGTCGGTGGAATTCCTCACCATGCGGCGCTAACATTCTGTTTCCTAGACTCACGCTTCCTTGGGAGGGTCAACTAGCGATATCTTTCGAATACTTTCCGTCGTCGGCGCATACGAATTCGCTGGGGGTGGTTTCCAGTTCTGCTCGGAACATTTCGTTCGACTAAAAGTACGACTTGAAATATCTTGGTTTCGTGTCCCATTGACTGACGTGGTGTTCCAGGCCATGGAAGAGATCCATAAGTTGAGAGCCCAAATTTGCACCATTGTGAGCGCGACCTTCCCTGGCGTGGAGACGGGTCTTGCACAGCCCCTTAAACCACCTAATGAAATACAAGTTAGTCGCTTCATTTGCTACTGGTCAGTATTACATTAAACAATGCCTTGCAGTTGAAGGTCCTTCGCCAGTTATTGGCTGCCGCGTTCATAGATCAGGTAGCCATCCGGAAAGATCTCGTGCAAAAGAAGTCGGCCACCGGGGTTCAGTACTCGACTGCTAAAGGTGTTCCTTACAGAGCAATGGGTGTCCAGGAAGACGTATTTATACATCCTTCGTCTGTCCTGTCACAAAACTCTCCTCCGGATTATATTGTCTTCATCGAGATCGTTAGAACAACCAAACCATGGCTCAGAGGTGCGGTGCCATCCCAAATTTAACCGGATTTTTATCTAACAGTCCTGCAGGACTGTCAATGATTAACCCGGCATGGCTGTCCACGCTCGGAAAGCCGACACTATGCACTTTCACCAAACCTGCAAAAAACAGCGCGGGCGTGTTGATGACGATACCCAAATTTGGACCGGATCAGTGGGAACTACCACCAATAAATGCTTCGTAGTGATGATAAAAAATACATTATATCCTGTGTAGGCAAACAGTGTAGGGGTGATCTAGGTAGATGCGCCGTGCGGGGGGGAGGGGTGAATATGCTAAAAGATCTTGACTGTGTGTCGAGTCTGACATCTATGGTTTGGGTTTCTTTGGGATGAAGATACTACCACCCTTGTCCTTCTTCGGTCGTTTACGTGGTGGTGGCATCGGTTTGTGCTTGTTAACCGACGAAGACGCTTCCTCAACAAGCGGTCTCTTCGGTAGGGGCTTTTGTGCAGAATCGCCGCTTGGCCCTGCAGTGGTTTGGTCCGAAGTGGGGCTAGTTGGAGTGAAAGAAGGATTTTGTGATTGCGGTTTAGCACGAACGGATTCGACCAAGCTCTGAGGAGTGACAAGGTCTGCTGGTTCTGGAACTTTGGAAACAGGCCGCTGCTTGTTGGCCTTTGTCGGCGAAACAGGCCGAGCTGACCGCACAGGGGTAGGCTCTGTAAAGTAAGATGCGTCCACCTGTATGCGATACAAATTGGGAAAACTGGTTACTGTGGGTGAGCGGATAACTTACATCAGTCAGCAGTGTCCTGGTTCTGGCATTGTTCACAATTTCTTTCCAATCTGCATTACTCCTCTCAAGCGTCGGAGCATTTCCCAAGATGAACAAGGAGGATTTTGCTCGGGTAAGAGCCACGTTCATTCGGCGAACATCTAGTGGATGGAATTTCAGTCGCACCTTCATTTCGACGTCCATGAACCATACCAGCTAAGAAGCCAATCGACTGTACGCCTGGGCCAGCACGTACACACGAAAGGATGATGATGTCCTTTTCTTGACCTTGGAAGCCATCGACCGTATGGAAGTGTATCTTTCCACGAATATCCTCTCCAAACCTCCTTTGAAACGCACGCTGAAGTTCGACCACCTGACCGCGATACATGGAGACAATGCCAACCCGGAAGTCAAAATCGATTGCTACGAATTCTTTGAGCAACCTCGCGTAGAGTGCGACAGCCGCTTGAACTTCCAGTATATTTTTCATTGAATGACCGGTGGTTCCTTCTTCCTGACCACGTGAGATGTTGAAAAAGCGATAGCAACCGAATTTCGGATGAGATTGCCAGGGTTGTTTGGTTTTGACGTCCATGTCGGGTCCGTCAAGTAGACGACCTTGGTAGAACAAACGGCTAGGGAGCTGACTGATTTCTGGATGCATACGGTATTGAATACTGTTGAGTCTTTGAGTAGGTCATTCGGAAAGCGTCGCACCACACTCACCTTAACAGATGGACAGCCTCTGGGCGGTGTTTTTGCAAGCGAACAAAGAGAGACTGGTTGTAGTTGAATTTACATGCCTAAAAGGGTTTATCAGGACGATAACAAGACTGCACAAAGAGACTCGTCACCTCTTGGGAGAGTACAGTCGGTGGAAGCTGTTGAGGGTCTACAGAAATAAGTCACTTCTAACAACGGGTTGTTAAATTCTCACCTCCAACCATAATGCACCTTGGAGTACGAAACTTCAAGGGAATCAAAGAAGTTATTTCAACAGCTTGGGCGGCTTCATCAATGATGACCATTTCAAACTCCAACTGCTCGATCGACTCATGGCCAGATCCTGCAAGCGTTGCACAAATCACGTCTGCCTCTTGCAGAACCTCGATGCGGATTCGCCTTTTTACAGCATCTAAAGTTCGGTTGTCGGACTTTTGTTTGTCCTTCAAACGATCAAACTGTTGAGTCAGGGTCATCCGGCGAGAATTCAACTTCTTGATCTCTTCCTCGATGGCGAGTGTCCTTGCAGTGTTGTTTTGAACCGTGGCTAGCTCCTCCAACTTTTGCTGCTTGGCGCGTTTGACAGATTCTATCTCCTGTCGAAGCAACGCTATTTGTTTCCCAGCGTCGTTGGAAGAATCTGGCATGTTTTCGCCGTTCATCTTCTGCTCCACGAGGTAGTCTAGCGCGATATCCCGGACACTGATGTCGATAGCCTTATCACTGCCAATCCGGACTACCTTGATGGGATCCCCCCGCTTCTGAGTACCTCGGTAACCCTCCTTCAGGCGACTGGCGACTTCGTCGATTGCCGCGTTACTTGGGGCGCATAAAAGAATTTTGCGTACCGGGCCTTTATCGGCTTGCGTGGAATTCCGCCCCGCGTGTATAGAAGTCGTGGCTCGAGACCGTCGTGACAAGAAAGCCTCGACCAAACCGCATATAGTCGAAGTTTTTCCTGTTCCAGGAGGCCTTCGAAGTATCTGAGCAGTCAGGCCATCGAGACGGACAAGTTCACCTACCCTTGAATCAAACCGAATCCTTCAGCTCGTAATGAGCTAAGAATAGCTCTTGCCTGAGGCTCGTTAACACGGTAGGTTGACATTGCTTGGTCAATATCATGGTTGTCCAGGCGTGGCAGTGCGGATATGCGAGGTTGCATGATCGACTGAAAGGCATCGTAGAAAGGAAGAGCCATCAAGGTACCATATTCGCGATGCAATGTAGCCAAGCTGCAGAAAGGTCAGCCTCCCGAATGTAGTTACTGAAAGAATAGCTATACCTAAACACCTTCTTCAAGCTCCACACGCTGTTGATTTGCAAACCAGGATCAATCCCATTGGGTATGAAGCATCGAAGAGTTATTTGTGCGCCGGTCTGAGTGGTACGGTATGACTGTGTTTTGGCAAGGAGCGATGTTTTCCCAGAAGGATGTCTGAGCAGCACTACATCTGTTTCTGACAGATACCAATCTTTCTGAAGAGCCTCGGATATAGTAGCCTCGAGGTGGACGAAGTCGTCTGTGAACTGCTTTGAACAAATCTTGCAATCGTATGACACCTGAGTCACTTCCTTCGACTGGACGATCTGAGCCCAGCATTCGAGCAGCACGAGCGGCTCGAATACACTGAGATAATGACGGTGGTCTGCAAATTTGTCTGGGACATGAACTAGATTTGGTTTTGCTCCTTGTACGGGAGGATCCGGGCCCTCATGATCATAATTCCATGACAGCAAAGCCCGATGAAGTCCAGAAATGTCAGGTTTGAGCCGCATGGCTCTCCTACGCGCATCGTCCCTTCGATGAAGTCGTTCCATCGTGGCGTTCTTGGCCTGATTCGTGACATCAAGCATCCTGACCTGACGTCTCTCAGCAGGTTTCTGCACTTTAGGAGACTTCTGAAACTTGACAAGGGCGGCCAAACCTTTCGTCCCCCTTGCATCAGCGTCGGACTCGGAATCACTGGACTCGGAATCCACCTGTGGTACCTTAAGTACATCATTGCGGACAGGATGTGGACGATTGGGACCAGAAATGACGGTTGCCTGTGCCCTCTGGAAAGTTGGGAAAGCAGGTGTCTCCGCCTTTGACTGGTGCACGAGGGGGGGTTTAGCAGGTTTCTGGGGAGCCAACGGCTTGAGTGTTGTCTGCACTTCTTTGCGTTCCGGCTTGGTGTCTTTACGCGCAGAAGCCGAAGCGCGACTACTGGCAGTTGTCACCGAAACGATCTCCACGTCGTCGTCATCGCTTTCAAATGTTGCTAGGACGTCTTCGAGTTTTGCTATACGAGTCGAGTCGAGTCGAGTCCTCGGAACCCCGTGCGTCGTCTTGCGAGCGTCGTCCACATGCTTGTTCAACTTCGCCAGGCCAGCTTCGGAAGGCGGTACACCCGTTGTCCGAAAGCGGTCCAAGACAGTTTGGATAAGAGCGAACGATTGGTGCAGCAGCTCCTCGTCTGATAGCCGAAGCCATCGCGCAAGCTCGGGTAAGACAGGTTGAAGATCGTTCATCATCCGCTTTCCTACTCGAGATAACTTGGATGGCTTCCGAGTCAGTGAGGTGGACTCTCCCTCTGTAGATGTGGAAGCGGCAAATTCCATGACCCTCCACTGTGCCAGCATATCCCGACCAAAAATGAGTGCATCCCGCATCCACACTGTCATATCGGGTATCTCGAAGAAGTCCGCCCACAGCGGAGTCCGTTTAAATATCACGGTAAGCGACTGTGTCATGAGCGTCCACAGCTGAGGGAGTTGAGCAGCAGGACCTTGCGGATCTCCAGGCCGCAAGAACTCGTTCGAGTGCAGTAAACCATCTGGACTGGAACAGAGCACCTCGATGATATCCGTGAGACACTGTACAAGGGACTTTGACAAGCTGCACGCCTCGGTGACTTGAGGCGCATGCCGAACAAACTTTTCGAGGAATCCGAAAACAGCTGAGAGGGAGGGGTCCGGTAGATTGGAGAGCAACGCGCGAAAGCAATCGAGACGGACGTCCACATCGAACACTTGCCCAACCAAGGTCTTGGCGGCTGTTTGAACGTCGTCAATTGGAGACAACATGAGAATCATGACGTTCCTAGCAACCTCTGGGCGACGAAGAACATTGCGCAAAAAGGACGGCTGATTGTAGTTCGCAAATTTAGAGATCGTCTCGACAAAACCTTGTCTCGTAACTTGTAGGGAGCGATTGATGGCGTCGAAGGCGACTCGGGCATTCGGTTTTGAAAAGATTGATTTATAAGCGCGGGAGTTCAGAACGTCCAGATGGGCATACTGGGCAACCAGTTCGAGAAGAGAAGTAGCACCATCTGCATCATTTGTCTGCAAGGACTCATACGTCTTCATCCACATGTGCTCTCGCACAGCGCATACCGGGAATATGTCGGCTTGACCGGCAAGAAACGCGCAAGACTGGCTGATCGCACCAGTAATCTCTCGCACGTCTCGCGCAAGGCTCGCTATCACGAGATCACGAGCAGCGCTGCGGGCAGACTTCCACTTCTCGTCTGCGTAATGGCGACCGAAAGCAACGGATATGAAAACATCGACATGAATATCCAGGACACTGGATATTGCCTGACGATGGCGAGCCAGTTCTTCAACTTGGCTTTTACGGACCAGCGACGTGAGTAGCTGTTATTAATATCAGTTCAAATTCCATTAGAGATATCGAGCACAACAGCTAACTCGTATAGCAGCGAACATGACCACGGGACGGACTTCCTTGAACCTTTCGTGCTGGAGTTCTTCGCAAAGTAGGTCTACAATTTTTGCGAGCACATCGCCAAAGACTCCAGAATCTGAATCTTTCAACGATAATAGATACTCTCCAAACCACGAGAGAAACCAGGGTTTGTCGTCTAGGGGAACAACTTCCTCAATTAATTTAATATAAGACGGGTTATCCTTGATGGCATCGAACACGACCTGCGGGAACTCGGGTGCCTCGCCTTTCCAAAGACCAGCATTCAGGCGCTTGAGGAGAAAGAGCATGCACTTGAGTATATGCGCGAATTCTGATAAAGAAAACCAGTCAGCTGCCCATTGCGTACATGGAAAGTTAATATACATACGGGGACCCACGTCGTGCAAGTGACCTGTGACAACTCTTCGACAGTCGGCACCTCCATACGACCGCAGAATTGTTTCGGTAGGTATCTGACGAAGAACCTGACAAAATCCGACCCAGATTTCATTCGGATCCGGTGTCAGGGAAAACGAGCCGACGGGAAAAGTCTCCCCCTCCATTAAAGGTATGTGCAACACAACAAGGTTACGCTGGTTTGTGGTGTTCGCGATGAGGTTAAATATAGTTCGAAGGGCTACCTCGTGCCCAGTGACGAAATGGTCCTCGGCGATAGGGATCTCGGAACAGGTTGTCACAAAAGACTTCGCCCACTGCCGCACGTCTTGAGATACGTCAAACATGAGAATGAACAGTCCGGCAGGTGGAACATCCGATGGCCAGCTTGAGACTGAGGGTTGAGAACGTACTAGTGCAAGGACGTCGGGATCCCGGAAGATGCGCAAATTCGAGACCGCATGGTATATTGTCGCAGGCGGCACGCTGCGCAAAGCAGAAGAGTCGTTTCGCGCAGCGCTGCTGATTCCAGCCGAAGCTAAGCCATCCTTTACGAGTTCCAACTCCCAATCGTCGAAGCTCCCATAGAATCTCCGGAGAATGTCATCTGAAAATGCGCCAAAATACCTGGTTGCTTCAGTCAGCCATACGAGCCTGCCTCAACCTTCCCGACCAATCACGAAATAGGGAACAAAAGGAACTCACGTTGACCGAGAGGTGACCTTGACCTCGCCAAAGGCTTTGACGCAAGCACAGCAGCCCGCCAGACAACCCATAAACCTAGCCTTCCATTCATCCACCTTTGTGCTATTATAGGCGAATAACCTCAAAAGAAAGGTAGCAGCGCCAACAATGACTTGATCCGCACGAGAACAAAACCAATGGTAGCATTTGTCAGAGCTGTTGGACGGCACCTTCATTAAATAGTTGAAGACTGGTGCTAGCACGTCGTCCGAGCCATCCATCGAGTTGACTGGGGTGTCGCGAAGCTTGGCGAGTAGAGTTTTGACTTTGTCCGCATCGGTGGTCGTGGTCATGAAAGAGATTAGGACGGAGAAAATGTATGGGAACGAAGTTGTGCGGCCAGGGCTGGCCAAGGGGTGGACGAGTGAGAGGGAGAAAAGCGCGCTGACTATATGCCAGATATGGACACCCGAAGCGAGTCAGCGCGAGTCCTGTAGTCAGCCGTCGCCGATCATCGCAACTCTTCAGGAGTCAGTCAACAAATGGATGCACAGGGCGTAAATTATCTCAACGAACTCCTCGAGCAAGATGTCGAAGTTCGAGAGGTACGGCGCCTACAATTGACTTCACCAAAATTCATGGCGAACCCTTTTAATCCGTCCATGAAAGAAAATCAAAGATCAAGTATCTTATCTTGACAAGAAAACCCGCCTCATGGTTGGGATTCTGAACAAAATTCACTCCACCTCAACAGACGCCCGTTAGTTTCTCGTCCATATCACATGTCGACGTCTCTAACCCCGTCGACTTCAAGTCCCGCCGCTGCTAGATTCGGTGCGACCAATTTTGCGCAGTTGTCATGATACCAATGCTGCCATCGCCTCCCTTGTCCCTCCTAACCAACTTTGGCACTGGAAGGAGATGTGGTCAAATTCTCTCCGCACGGCAGTATATTCCGCCGCCTTAATGGAATACCTAAGTAGTGGTTCCCTCATCACGCTTTCGCAAGCCGGCGAGGTGCTTGGAAGTGAGCCGTTTGCCGCCGAGCCCTCTGCAAAGTCAGAACACTCATGTCTTCCCAGTAAAGGAAGAATGGGCAGATAGATTCTCGATAACCGTGGAAGATTATCTGCATGGGCTAATTAGCCTCGTCAATGAACTGGTAAATAAAGTTTGCCGACTTTCAGTATCTTGGAAAATACAGAATTGCCTCCTTTAACTCACCACTCTCTTAGTCACGACTTGCTATCAATGCGGTGACGCTCGGAGACTACGAAGCACCGCTTCGCATCTCGGTCTTTGTGAAAGATATCTTTGCTGGGTTTTCGATGGTAAAATCAAAACTATCATTGCGGGATTTGACATGCCTCATGCCTTTTTTTCGGAATTGAATCAAGCTCAACCTAAAAAATGATACCTTGCGGCGACGTTTTGATAGCCTCAAATATGATCTCAAAAAGATCGAAGAGGGTCGGTCCCATTTCTTTAGCCTGCTCCAACCCTTACCGTTTCCTCAGTTGTCTACGATGTATCACTGCGAAAGTTGGCAGATTCAACAAAAAGTGTTGTTAGGAAATATTAGCCTTGGAAGGGTATTGTAATAGCATAACGTAGTTAGTGCGCTGCCATGCTGTGGATGTTCCGTATGTTCTCGGCGTTGTTCAACTCCGCGATCATTCTTGCTAATTCTTGCTAAGAACGCCCAACTGGCAGAGCCTGAGTGGTGATTGGCCGTTCCACTCAACAAAGTAACTGCGCGTTCGCGTTCCTGGCCACGTTTCGTGTATTAATATTTCTGGCGTATCTCATTACACCACCGCAACTCCCAAATACTCGAGAATCTGGCCATGGATAGAAGGCGAGGTTCAACACGCCCAGCTTCGTCAGAAGGTAGGTTCCCACGCTTCCTCCCTGAGTCAATCACATATCCGGTCTATTAAACAGAGATAGAGTACTGGTCTCATGCAAGCAAATCGCTGGGAACGCTCTCTAACATTTATGCTAACCCAACTAGCATCGAGACAATTGGACGCGTCAACAGGTTGATAGCCATGTGGCCAACTGATGATTCGCTCCCAGCCGAGAGCTACGAAACGCTTAAGACTAATTATAAGCGGTTGTCTTCCGCGCTGAAAGAGGTGCGCCGTAATTCAGAGGACGAGATAGAGTGAGAACCCGTCCCCCAACACTGTTCGGCCGTAAATATAATTTCTGTTACAGGGCGCTTAATGATGCCATCGAACGAGTTAGTGTTCTGATCGCACTTCGAAAGGCGTCTGAAACATTGCCACAAGGTTTGTTTCTCCTTGAGGAACGCTCACGTCACATCTGACAACTCTCCGCGACAGAGAAACGCAATAAACGTCCACGACCTCCGTCACCTTCACCTACTTCTACTTCTGTGACCCCTCCAGTCACAGGAGCACAACGCGCCACGGCGGCAGCCTCCGTGCGGGGATCCACTGGACCATTACCTGCGATTCCGTTCTCTCGAGAGCCAAAAGCCCGGAGAGAGGCACTGGCAAAGCAACTGCCTTTACAGGAAGGGCGTAAAGTTGCCTTCCATCCGCCTGCTGGGAAGACTGCAGATGGAAATGTTGTCGACGTAGACGAGAATACGTGGATTTTGGCTGTTATCACCAAATGCATCAATCAAGATAAGAATCGGTGGGTTATTTTTTATATTCAAGGGTAGTGTGTCTTATTGAATACATCCACAGCTATGAGGTCCAGGATGTAGAACCACAAGAAGACGGACAGCCCGGGCAGTGTTACAACACGACACTTCGAGCTATTATTCCCCTACCTGATCCCAACGCTCCACCAAACAGTGCGGCACATCCGAATGCGTATCAAGAATTCCCAGCCGGGTCGACTGTGATGGCGCTGTATCCTGATACCAGTTGTTTCTATCGTGCCGAGGTGATAGCGTCGCCAAAGGATCTCCAGCCATCTGGTCGTGTAAGTCGTGGAGCATGATGATAGGAACTTGAAAGCGAATGCTGACAACTGGTCCAATACAGGGAACGTCTTCCAAGCATATTTCAATGTATAAGCTGAAATTCGAGGATGACGACGATCAGGAACATTCCGTGCTAGCGCAATGGGTCGTTGAATGGCCTGGTGCATAACCGTTTGAGTTGTGTGTAACCGTTGTATGTAGACTGTTGTGTAGGACAGCTGGAACGGGACCCCGGGCGCCATATGTCGATGCCGACTCCGAGGGACTACGTCATGGAAGATTCCATGCTCATCCCCTATAAATACGGGTGCTCGTGCTGGCGGCGAGTTGAATTTAACCATGTCCATCAACAGACTCCTGCACGAATTCCGACCCCTGTTTCGCATGCTCGAAGAGCCGCTAACCAGGGGGGCACCTTCAACTGTCTATGGCTTTCCCCGCCGCTCATTCCTTGCTGACCCGTTCTTCACCTCTCCCGGCACAGTCCATCCTGCCCTAGACCTGACAGAGGAAGGAGACAACTACATTGTCGAGGCGGAATTACCTGGCGTGAAGAAGCAGAACATTGACATCACCGTCGGTGATGGAGGCCGTAGCGTCACCATCCAGGGTAGAACATTCAATCCCCGTCCGGGTGATTCTGCAGAGTCCACTACTGAGACCAGCACTTCACAAGGCGAAGGTGTGCACATTTGCTACGCAGAATTAATTGGTTGATTGATGATAACTCCAGGTCCAGGAGTTGTTGTGAGCTCCGAGACACCATCCAACCAATTGACTACAGAGCGTCTTTACTCCGGAACTTCATCGTTCACACGAACTGTTTGGTTTCATCGCCCAGTTGACAGTTCGAAGATTACGGCCAAGTTGGCTGATGGGATCCTCACGTTGAAGGCTCCGAAGATGGTGGATAAGGAAAGTATCAAGATCGATGTTGATTAATGGGATGAGATTGTTTTCACTGAATTCACCTCCGACATGATGCCTAGTACATGCCATTGGCAATGACTTGTGTTCGTTGTCTGTCTGTAGCTCCACTCAAACCTATAATTGTATGCACCTATTTTAGTCAAGGACTTGGTTTTGTCGAAGCATGAGTCAGTAGTTGACCTGATGAGTCGGGTGAACGCCCTCTGACAGGCAAACTGATGCAAGTGAGCTAATCATCATGATGTCGTCTACTACTTATAACCGATCAAGAGTACTAGTCAGTGCCACGGTCGTACTATCCAGCACCGTTTTTCTCTGAAAGGGTCAATCTCGCACATATCTCTCCATCATGATGGTCTAGATTCGCCGCTCGGAGGTATCTGCAACGCGCATCGTTAAGTTGAAAGCGGTTCCAATGGAGTAGTAGGTGTTATTTCATGACCAATGCAAATGCATGTTGACCAAGAGCAGGTGTTCGTCCTATCGTTCACTCTACCATTAACCAATGTGAGTCCTGCCAGACTGGATACGAGTAGGTTGATGGATGTCTCAAGCAGTTGCCAGTCTTAGATTATCAGTCATTTCTTCCAAGACGATTCCGCGGTACATATCGCAGAAGAAACGTCGAATGCGGCTTGGGCACCTCCGATCTCTATGATGGTCGGAGCCCTGGGAACCGGAATTCTTGGCTGGTTGATGACTCCATCGCAATCATGATGTCGTTCGCTATAGCCTCGGTCCCAGATGCCTTGCAATCAAATCTTGTGCTGTCAATTAGGGATGTTTCTCTGGACGTCACGGTCCTGGCTAGAATAATTTGTACTTCAGGTTTGTCGCAAGTACCTGTGCGGATGTCCCCAAGTTGTTGATGGCATCCAGAGCTGTGTTTGCCATCTCTAGGGGAAACGCACTACCGGGTTCACGCTAGTGGAAACGAGTCAACCGCCATACTCAGACCCCTGTGGATGCGGTCTGGTTCGTTATACTCCGCTCTGCAACCTGCAGATTGTTCTCCTTCCCGGTAGCGGGGTTTAGCTCGGTTTCATCGTACGCGAACTCCTTCACACCTCATATCGCTTATCGTCTAAGGTCCACCTTCTCTGTAATGCTTCCATGATCGGGCTTTATATTTCCCATGTCACCCCAAATTTCCTTCTGCATAACGTCCGGACATGACAAGTTTGAACCTGCCTGTTCATCTCGGACGTTAGTTGGAGCGAATAACACGATGAGACACCATGCCGTCACATCGTCTTGTCCATTTTCCTCTTCGCGTCTGGTTCCTGGATCTTTTCGGCTCGGAATTGGTTCATTAGACCCGTATCCATCGTAGACTCATCAGCACCGATAGCGAACCTAAATGAGGCCAGTCACTCAATTCTGATCGCAAGACTGTCGACGAAGAGCCAGAGCACGGGAAATGGGGTATTTCTCATCCTTCATCATTATATTGATTATCTACATCGATGGTTTTTATGACAAGGACGCCCCAACAAAGGCGGGGGCAACGCAGACACCGTCCTTGGTGCGGATCCTGTGGACACTCTTGGACACTGGATTTATCCAAGCTGCTTCTTTGGAATCTAGAGTTGTGAAACCTAGTGATGCGGAGATACTGATGAAAAAAATGTCCAGGTAAATGTATCCGCACGATCCATACCGGGTTGGATGGTCTCAAAGATTTTTTTCTTTGGGTTCATTTGGGACACCGGCTGGGCATCTGACGGCAGTTTTAGAGCAATGTCCAGGCTCGAGGGGAACGATAAACATACTCTCATATTCGGGTCCTTCGAAGTACACGCGTTCCCCGGGGTTTGAGCCAGGGGGTGGTTGAATCAACTCAACGCCCCCTTCCTTCCCATCTTTTGATGTTGCCTGTAACCAATGTCAGATTCGAAACACGTCCTCCAGAATGCACGCACGGCAAGAACCATGGCGAAGCTTTTCACGCCACGCATAGACACGGGCTTAAGGTTACACTGAGTGAGGTCAGATCGTCGTGAGTCAAGGGCAGCCGTTTCGGAGGAAGGAGCATCCACACACAATTGCAACGAGATACTTGTCGCGCATCTCTTCTATAGGTATGTGGTTGACCAGACCGGATACCACTGTGCGAGGGCCCGTTTCTTCGCCAAGATCTATTTGCTGTAAAAACCACATTTCAATGGCTTGAATATGACTTGTAATTCGATCACTTACTTCGATGTAAAGACTATCTGCATCTGGATGCTTCTTCACTAATAGAAGACTGTCAGCACGGGCAGGAAGTCCGAAGATATCATACCATCAATGATGTGGCCAACTCTCAAATCTATCATGGATGGCACAGGTTCACCACCATCTTCAGCGGGTGCATTTCCACCACCACCAGCTCCCCCCTTGTTCTTCTTGCCTCCATCCTCGACAGTAACATCCTTCCTCTTTTCTTTTTTCTCCTTCTCTTTCGGAACCTCGCCAGCGTTTTCCTTTGGGTTTGCTGCTACTGCAGTTTTCTCTCTAGTCTCTGGTTGATCGACGGTCTTTGGAGTCTTTTCTTTCTTCTTCGGGGGTTCTTGCTTTCTCTCTATCTTGGGAGCTGATTCAAAATCGAAAACCACGGCAGAGAATGCAGGCGATAATGCCTGTGCCGCGACTAGTACAGATGGAAACGTCTGAATGTGGTCAAAGTAACGAGAAATTGCAGGCGTCGCGTAATACTGGGCTGACTGCAGCTGAGACTTGAGCTGGCGTGAGACAGAAGCGTTAAATAGCATCGGAACAATCACAGCATACCAATGTTGGGTGAAGGGCACCGTACAGCGCAACATCAGCAGCCGTGAGGTAGTTGCTGACGACGTATGTCCGAGGAACCAGAAGGGATTCCAAGTCCTAGGAGAGTTCACGCAAAAAGGTCATCGGTTGGCATCGCATGTTGTATCAATGAGCTCACCGAAAAACCTCCAGGTTTTACGATATCGCCTGCAGCAACCTTATTTATCCAACTTATCACTTCCAGTTTGTCGGTATCGGTCCTTCCTGTGTCTGCTTGTACATTCGCAACCAGATCTTTCAAAGGAGAAGGTAGTTTTGAGAGTGATGCTTCGTACGACATCGTCCTCGCAATTAAAGATCTCCAAAGTGGATAATGTGAGAGCAATCGATGTCGATGAAACAATCCACAAGTCAAGGCATTCATGATGCATGATGAGTAGCACGTGACTTAACGACTCTTGCGTCCATTCACGCTAGTACACGAAATCATACGATTCTGCAGAGTCCCGCCAACAAGTCCCGCTACTCGCTAGTCGCACTTTCCTCGGCCCTCTATAGCAAAATTATTTCCCACCTTCCTCATCAGAAAATCGCCATACACGACGGGCTTATAAATCTCATGCGGTGTGTCGCCCTTTTCCGCTCTGGCACGCATCGCAGCTGGTAATGGCGTGATGTGCGCTGTGAGGTTCGGCTCGAAGAAGAATGGAATCCTTAAATAGGGTCAGCGCCGCTCAGCATGGGACAAATAGAAATCGTACGAGACGCTGCGAAGGGATCAACACGACAAAGCGATCGTTCCAGGAGGGCAGAACATACCGATAATTTGTTCCTCTATGAACCACCCGATGCAGGGTACTTTTGTACAGGCCGTTCGTCCATATCTCCCACACTATACGACTGTGGGTAAGTGAATTTTCCGGTCTAAGGAAGGACTCACTCTCGCCAATGTTACAGACGATGCATCCAGGGATTGGATCCGCGTTAATCCAAAGTCCTTCTTCACCGCCATGTTCGTCGGGCAGTCCATCAACGGCTTCCGATACACGACCACGTTTGCGTAAGAACACTTGCAGTGCTGATCTTGTAGGATCTGCATGAAGGAGACTAAGATCGTCTTGTCAGAGGGTCCACGTCTTTTTATCATGAAATCATGATTACGTCAGGCATCCGTAGTCCCTGTGGACAAGTTAGATAGTCCTTCGAGATTCAATCCATCAACATACTTATGTGCCCCACAAGAGAAACCGTCATGGTCGTCGGGAAGGGGCGGATAACCTACAGAATGGGGAAGTCAGGACCTCGAGTATTTCTGTCGCGCACGGAGACTCGGACGTGGTTGGGGACGAACCAATGATCCGCATCACCCAAAAACTGACATCCACCTGAGCGCGGAGCTCGTGCCATTCCTCTGCGTCCATCCCGAGCCCATATGCCATCCTGGTGACCTACTCAGTTTTTACGCACGTCATACGATAAAGCCGATACTTGCGCTTCCATGACGATCATCCCGAGCTTCTTCATTTCCTCGATCCATTTCTCGTATTTGATCCGAAAATTTGGGACGGTTGGCCACTGGTTTTCTCCCCAGAGCGGCCGTGACTTGTCGGGGTTCTCTATAGGTCTGTAGAAGTCGATACCCTCGTGATTATCTGCCTTTCCGTTTGTGACGTTTTCCATTAGTCTTTGGTAACCTAGATGGGTGAGCCTGTGAACAGAGGGTATGCGGGCATCCGCACCTCGAGCAAAATCTTGATGCTTCAACGAAATCTTGTCCTTCTCAGCTTGGGGTAAGGCAAAGAACTCTCGAGCAAGTCTTGTAAGCTCCTCTGTTTCGGCAAGCTCGACGCATTGAGAAATGTCCAGATAAAAGAATCCATATTCCACACAGGCCGAGTGGAGAGCCTTGGATACCGCCTCCCGTCCCGTGCTATTGGCCGATTGAGTGTCCCAGTGCGGTGCGATGTTGATAATGGGTAGCTGAAATCCACACTCAGCGCTTCCCATCTTCAAGCTATGTGACTAATGCGTAATGGCAGCTTGGTGGTTTTCTCAGAGATGTGTGTGTGAGATTTGAGAATTGATTCGGCGGAGCATGTTTTAAACATGGGCTCCGTTGATAAGATAAGATAGGTTAATTCCTCGATTCGCTCACGAACCGATTGACAGTCATCTCCCCTCCTACGTGGCTCGGACCTACTTGACCTACCCACACATCACACAACCTTTGCCCAGTTGATGAATGTATTACCTCGCACTATAGTTGTGAATCATGAAAGTCGTAGCGGAACAAATCTGAAATAGTCTGTATGAAGGGGGATGTGCCTTGGCATATTAGATGATGAATAGTGAATACATTCCGGCCAAATGAACGACGCTGTAGTTAAGAGTAAGACCCATTTTCTGGGCGTGTGTGCTGCGAATAAATAGTACGACCCGGATTTTGTACCATCCGCCCAAACGTACTCTGATGAGAATCCTGCAAAAAGGCGCTGGCAGGGCCCGTGAACTGACCAGGCCAGGGAGGGGTGAAAGATGATGGTGTCAAATCATGAATATCCTGAGGAGATCGGTTCGACGTTGGTAGTCGTCTCGGCGATGCCGAACCAGGCCAGTCGTGGTCGTGAGAGTACGCGAAGCCATTGGTCAACTCGCTCTCATCGTCATCCGCTTCGTCTTGACGGGCAGCTCTCGTACTCCGTATCACTCTCCCGCTAGAACTTCTGACTATGTTCGCCGAAGTGGGGTCGTCCGGTGAATCGATTATTCCTGGCTGTCTCCTATGTTCCGCTTGCAGAGTCGCGCTCGCACCCGTTTTTTCCTTTCCGTTTGCTGGACGGCTTCTGGATTTTAGTTTGCCGTTTAGCTGACCAGCAGACAACGTTGACCCTGGGAAATTTGACTGGGTGGCCGAAGACATGGCAGGATTTGTCTCTAGATCTTCTTTTTCTTTTGTCTTTCGTCTCTCTAGAGCTTCAGAAAGCGAAATTGGTCCGGGGATTACGTCTGAAGCGATAAAGCACATCAACATCTGTTACTGGGTAGGATTAAGTAAGTAACTACCTCGAAGGAACATGAATTCTTGGTATTGTTGAGTGGAAACCGCTGAAAAGCAATCAGTAAAAGGCACGTGTACCGGTGACGCCAGGCTGACCCATGTCTACATAGTTGACAGTAGTTCGACAGGATGCAGAAGCTTGTCGATGGCCAGCTTGAACTATGCGTTTTATGAATTCCTCCTGAGGTGGTAGTATAAACCCCTGAGTCACGTAAGACAAAGGCGAAACGTACCGTTGCAATGGATAGGACAAAGGAAGCCTCCTTTGACATGGAGAGATTGGTTGTGATGCCTTGGAAAACGAAGGTGAAATCGCGTCAAGAGCAACCGTTTCCGAGGGGAGGAGGGAACATACCATCCGCCTGGACTATATTCTCGACTCTGGAAATGGGAAGCAACGTTGTTCCCGGGACGCGTTCCCCCATTCTTTTTCCCGCTTTCTTCTGAGTGGCAGACGCACCAGCCCCTTGCTCCGACTCTGTGTCAGATTCCAGTTCGTCCACCTCCGCCTCGCCTTCGGAGTCCGTAGGTAGGTTGTATATACTAGAGCTCTGAGCCTGGCTGTCTGGATCGTCGTGTTGACCATAAGGGTACAAGGAAGTTGCATGCGTCAACACGGAATCACTGGCATAGTATGCTGCCATGTTGATCTTTGCTAGACCGCGTATATGAAAACGTTGGCGACGCGAAGCTCTGAGAGACTGGGATGAATGTGAGGGAAGGTTGGGTCTGGGGTGGAGGACGGAGAAAGTTAAACTTGCAGTGACGGGGGTGTGGTTGGATTGGGGCCAGGGTAGCGCGGCGTATGTGAACAAGCAGGCAATGCACTTTCTGAACTCCAAGTGTACCTGCTGCCATCCTGAGACACCAACGCCCGCCCCTCATACCCACCACAGTGACCGCACTAATCAAATACTAGTAGGCTCATCCCCCACATGTTGCGTGTCCAGGGAATTCAAACTACAACCTCGGGAGATCGTACTTCTCCTTTCGCAAGCACTGGCACCATCCCTTCGCGGTGTACTATAGTCCGCACCGCGCGCTCAAGTAACTGCAGTACCACTCGAATCTTTGAGGGCTGACCTGTTGTTGCCCACGACTCTAGCTTTGCTCTACCGAACCAGCTCGAGATGTATCTGCATCAGAGTGGAATGAATCCTCTGTCGACTAGTTGCAGCGTACTCGCGGGGATGTAGATTGCCGACGAAACCCATGACGAGCTTGTTTGCGGCTATTCGACCTTTTCAGCGCGGCTTTCCACTGAAGATGTAGAACCGATTCGTTGGCCATCCCAAGTATGCCGAGCGTCACCAAATAGGCGGTCGCGTCAGCAAACCCAGGGACTGCCTACTCCAAAGACAAAATGCATCATTTTCATGTCATACATAACTATCTGTTCGAGCATGCAATCACCATGGGCGACTGAACATCTTACTCTGCGATGACGACGACTTGGGTATGGACCCGGTGAACCAATGTCTAACTGAAAAGATCCAAGACACCGCTGCGCAGAGGAAGATGGTCATGATAATCACAATAGCATCCACTTGAGTATCGCTAATGAAAGCAAGGTAAAAGTGAACTCGGTCGTCGTCTGGGAACCCACAGTCTGGGTTTAAGGGAATAGCAACATTACAACCTTGAAAGCAACTCGTGCGACTGCTATTGCTCCCATAGGTCTCGACCTCTCGGGCAAGACTGGAATCAGACTGCTTTGCAGGATCTCAAGCCAAAAAGACCCACGGAATGGAAGACGCGAGCTCTGCCACGGAAGCCGCGATACAGGTAGGCAACAAAGATGCAAGGAATGAACCAGCCCCATAGCATAACAAAGTGGCCACCTTTCAGGCACGTTAGGATGGAGCGAGGACAAACAATGCAACTAACCGGATAGCAGAGGATAAGAGTATCCGGTGGTAATACTACAGGAAACTGACATTATAGCGAGGGAGAACGAAATAGTCTCAACTCTCAAGGAGCTAAAAGTCGGATCCTGTTGGAATCGTGATTGAGCACGTCAACATTGTTGGACACGTACCGAGAATTCTCGTCTGAATCCGCTCTTGTAACTCAGTGTCTTGTTGCTGTAGTCGATAGACCCGGAATTAAAGTCGACTTCAGTTGAGCTTGCCATCCCATAGTGCGCGTGAACAACACCTCAGGGCCCTGGCGTCTTTATACTGTGTAGTGAGCGATCCATGGGTATGTGATTGAAATCAACGTATTGCGCAACGTCGTTGGTCGCGAAATATGATGGACGCGCACGGTGGTCGTGTTCGAACTCCGAACAAGCTTGCTACAACATTTGCCATGAATGCGCTTCGACAGTTCAGCACTTCAGCGCGGGTGTGTGGGTTCATATCGAACATTGGGAATCAACCCATCCCAATACCACCCAATGTCACCCTCTCACCATCCTCAACATCCCTCGCCGTCAAGGGACCTCTTGGCGCAACAACCGTCCCTCTCGAGCCATACATGCAGCTCTCCTTCCCCCAACCGGACGTATTGTCTCTTAACGTGGAGGATGGCACTATCAAGAATCAGCGTGCCATGTGGGGCACGACGCGATCACTGATAGATAACGCTATCACTGGGATGACCAACGGTTTCTCTAAACCGCTGTACCTGGTCGGCGTTGGATACAGGGCTGCATTGGAGGACGACCCGCGAGGGACCGTCGCAGGTGGAAGCGGCAAGAGGCTTAACCTCAAACTCGGACACTCCCACAACATCTTCGTGCCCATCCCTCCTCATATCACTGCTGAGGTCCCTTCAGCCACCAAGATTGTGCTTAGCAGCACGAACAACGTCGCCTTGGGCCACTTTGCTGCCAAAATCCGAAGATTCCGTCCCCCCGAACCATACAAGGGCAAAGTAGGTTTAACCCCGCAACTTTCCATTCCCCGCTCACATGGCCTAAAAGGGTGTTTTCATCGGCGATGAGACGATACGTCTAAAGGCGATTAAAAGGAAGTAGATTATCTGTGTACCTTTCCTGAATAGATCTCTCCTTACCTTCGCTCCGTTGTGGTCGACGTTCGGTGACAGAATGTCGTGGGTGACCATGACATCGACGAATCTCTACATGTCTCCTTGCGTTCTGTTGTGCGTCTCAATTCAGAGCCAGCCGCATCCAGGTAAGTGAGCATGCGCTCTGACCATGAACCATCCTATCAGCTTGTGGTAGCGTTTCAAGCCTTTGGCGTGTATGATCATGGTGCTGATCTTGGTAACAAGAACATTGCTTTCGCAGCTTGTTTCAAGCCAGCAGGCGAGCTAGGTGGATGGATCTACTTGGTGACTATGCTACGACCAAATGTGGTGGGCCGATTTGCTCCCTACGACCACACGCGTCACTGTATATCATTATCAAGTTACACGCTACGTTTCATCTCATGTTCCCACCACAGGTCGTCACTGCATCCAATTCTCGAAGGCAATCATGTTCTTGTAAAAGATGCTCGTTATGAGAACTCTTGAACTATCTCCTATCGAATTTAAAGTCGTGAAAAACGGGAACGTTTTCTCTTCCTCGGCTGCGTGACAATGCGACATGAAGCAATATCCACGATTACCGCTAGAAGTAACCCACTTCATCCAGATGCAGACTTCCCCAAAAAGATATCTTCGCTACGTCCAGTTAGCCACTGGTATATCATATTATGTTTCTCTCTTCCCCATGTTTCGCATCAACTCTAATGTCTCCTCTTGCAATCGGTTCTAATGTCGTATTCTTTAGTTCAGCTTCCTGTAAAAACCACTATGTTATTTTGTCTCCCCCCTCAAACATACGATCTACATCCACGAGTAGATAATTTAATTTATGCACGAATCAACACACCCTTGGCCCTATAATAATAATCCATCTCTGAGACCGGACCCCTCGTTCAGCTCTCCACTTTGTATCAAATGTGGCTTCTGACGGACCTCCCGTGCGCCTCCGAATGTTGTCCCGCCCAATATCATCGCCTATTCTGCCCACTCGAATGTGCTCAACAGGAGTGCACGATTTTTGTTCAGCACATTCAAGTGGGATCAAGCTAGTCTTGTACAATGCCGGTCTGTCGCCCCCACCCACAATGCGGCGCACTCAGCAACGTATCTGAGCGTGTGCTGAATGCGTCCGAATGCGTCCACCCACATGGGACCTCTCGCGAGTCTCTCAGTCACCCCATCTCGCCATCTTTGCAATAATGCCATCATCATTGTTGGTCTTGTTGTTTGTTTTGACCTAAGTTCTCGCCCTGAGATATAATTTAAGTAAAGTTCGCGGGAGGTCTCTGGGAGGCTCCAGAGTGGCTCTTCGGAAGTGAGTTCCACATGAATTATTTTATTCGATGCCTCCCTGAGGTAAGGTCTCATATCTCAGAGACCAATTGCTTCCTACTTACCGTGCCGGTCCTCGGACTCGTTCTTGTATGCTTCACACGAGTTGATGATAGGAGATCAATATTGCAACTCGTGCCCGCGTTAACCCCACTCAGAATTACTGTTTTGTCCCTACTCAATCTAGCTATCTATATGTGGGTTAGTAATGTTTTCAGGTTTCCTGATATGCATATGGTCATCTGTTGCGTATTATTCCCTTGCTTCAACTGTTGTGTCCTCAGTGGAGATCGCATGCAAAATGCCGTGCCACATACGCACTGAAATCGAAACAACATGTTCAGGTACACAGTATGGGATCCTTCTGAGACTGACCTCTCATCATCATGGAGGTTTTGTACAGATACTGCAGGTAGGCTGGAACCACAGCTCTGTTGCAGCTCTGCATGACCCTTGGCTCAGCATCTGTGGTTGCTGCAACTGATAGTCAACTGCCAGAGTGAAATGAGGCAAAGCCTTCTGGATTGTCCGACTACTTACTGAGTAGTCACTGAAGTAGGGTTGCGACGTAATTACAAAGTAACGGTTGATTATGTAACCGATGGCTATGCTACCGCATCTAGCCTAGTGGAGTTTGCGGGAGTGATCGTCCACCGCGTCATCGCCGTATTTGGATGTGTCCGTGTCTCGGCTTTCACCGAGCGGGCGATCGACATCGACGCCGAACGCACGTCCATGTTCAGTGTCGATATTGATGTGGCATTCGGAAGCTGCTGTTGAGGAATGAGAGTGAGAAGGAGAGAAGATACATTACTTATGTTTACAACGAAGAGAATCGAGCACGAATACTGTGTACCGTAGTCTCTTACTATACATCACTGTGAATCTGCTGATTTGTCCGAAGGCAACATTTGTAGTATGATAGTATCCGCTTGTTTGGTGAGTGAGTTGTCTATATCTTACTTTTGCCACGATGTCACAGCTTGCATGACACTAAGGTATTTAGATTAATTCTAGGGTTGGCAGGTAACCTATACTTGATGAACATTCGACCGTCGGAAGATGCCTTTTTTGGTTGGGAGAAGATGCTCCCTGTTCTAATAGTATGGCCGCACCAGAAGACAAATACATGATCGGCTTTACTGCGTGATTGTAGGCTGTGAGCAAACACACACACACGCCAAGCAAGGTGCTCGCCGCCGCCAGGCGGCCTTTCCGACTCAACTTGTTGCTGATATACTGAACATCCTACATGCTAAGCTGAGGATGGGGACGGTCCCGCACAGCGTTAGGTCAGCTGTGCCGAAACATGATCGCGATGCCACGTGAGTCGGAGTGCGCTCCTACTACTCCTGTCGTGCCCGAGTCAGTGGCGAAGACGCCACAGTCATGCCAATCAGAGCAGTTATTGACTTGCGAGTCGATCTACACTGCCCTCTTAGGGGTCCGACAAACAGAAGATTGCTTCTCTGGTTATCTCCTTCGAATGAAAACAATACATGTCATGTAGCAACATAGCGCATGCAAATCTACTGTTGCTCTAGCCTGATCTGCATACGTCCACATTTGCTCTGAATGCACCTCGTAGACGAGTCACACGTCAAAACGATCGAAAGTGTCGCTTGTCACACTAGCCGCCGGGGTCGGCCGGGCGCATCGGAGTTCTGAAAAGCAGGACCCTTAATTTCCTTTTTTGCTAACCCCATCCTCAACTCACAGTTCTCAAGTGGGCTATATCAAGCGACAACGTGTTTTGAGATGTACGTAGAATGCGGAAGCACCCGAGCTTCTGGAATGCGGCAAAAATGGATGTCTGAAACCAGAACTTTGGTGAAACGTAGCGCACCTCGTTTCAGAAATCATACAACCTAAAATACGACACCGAGCCAAGTCAAGGCCTAATTCCCCACTCCATAACCGTTCGCGCTTCGACGTACTGCCAGTATGCTCCAGTCATCCTCTGGCGATCTGAAGGTTGGTATCGACATAGATGCCATCAACATCGAGGAGGCTGCCATCGAGGTTCACGGTCTCCGCACCACTGTCAAAGAGCAAGCTAGGGTACTAAGAAAAATAGACCGGCATGTCCTGCCCCTTGTCTCGTTGTTATACCTCCTTTCTTTCTTGTGAGTTATGGTCAAATTGCCTTCCGACTGTTTTTCACTGACCAACATGTTTTGCCTTCAGAGACCGCACTAATATCGGCGAGTACTATTCTACGTTTTGAATATGTCCACATTGCTTACAACAGCTCTTAGGCAACGCCAAGATTGCAGGCATGGAGACTGACCTGAACCTTGTTGGACTTAGATATAACATTGCCGCTGCGGTCTTCTTCGTACGGATCTACAATTTATTCGCATGTCTGACGTATGACCGAGTATGGCTAACACTTGCTTAGGTTCCGTACTGTCTTGCACAAGTCCCATCGTGAGTCAAAGCAATACACATCCGATATGTAAATCAAACAATATTCACAGAAATATCATCCTAAAGCTCGTTCGACCATCTCGATGGCGTACAGTAATCACCTTTTCAACGCAGCTTCTGGATGCTGATCCAGAATGCTTGATATAGTACCTGGAATCATGGTTGTTTGGGGTTTGGTCATGACTTTGATGTGTCTCGTGAAGACATATAACGGACTCCTTGTGTAAGGGTCTGAAACATAATGGACCACAATCGCTGACGCTAATTTGGTCGTGTACAGCGCCAGATTTTTCCTCGGTTTGGCAGAAGCTGGGTTGTTCCCAGGCGTGACATACTACCTCACTTCGTGGTATCCGCGTGCCGAGCGGGCAAAGCGTATCGCAACATTCCTATCTGCTGCAATTTTGGCAGGTGCTTTTAGTGGTTTGCTTGCGTGAGACGCTTTCTTGATTCAGTATAGCATGCCACTCACGCACCAAAAGTTATTTCATTGAACAAATGGAAGGGTAGGTAGCGTATTTGAGAAATGTTTTCTTTCATCATCCAAGCTTGCTTTCTCCTGGCAGGATCGGCGGCCTCCATGGTTGGCAGTGGATTGTGAGTCACCTCGAAGTAATTCTCCGATGCAATGCACTCATTCAAAGTTGCTAGTTCTGCCTGGAGGGTATTGGCAAGTTTCCAATCATCACTAGACAGCGATGGTCTGACTTGCATTTCCGCAGCCACGGTGCTCGTAGCACTCGCAGCCCCCTTCCTTATGTATGATGTTCGTGCATTCATGCATCCAGTACTTCATCACAACTCAATTATGTTCAGTCCCCAGAAACAGCGTCATTTTTGACAGAGACTGAAAGACGTGATCTCATTGAATTGCTGAAGGCTGACTCACTAGGTCTTGCTACGCATTATGACTGGAGGTTCGTTCTGCAGGCCTTTGGGGATTATAAAATCTACCTCCACTTTTTTATATTTATTGGGTACGTGGATAAGAGGATTTTGTACACCCCGGCGGTCTTTCTGAGATTTCCATGGGCTAGGTTGATCATCCCCGGTTATGGAATTACACTCTTCACACCAACCATCATTCATAACCTTGGTTTCTCTGCTGCAAACGCCCAGCTCCTCTCTGTCCCTCCTTTCGTTGCAGGTTGTGCATGCACCCTACTTTTCGGGATTTATTCTGACAAGCACCAACTTCGCGGACCGTACGTGATTGCCGGGCCAGTCGTCGCCTTGGTGGGATACATTCTCCTATACACGCAAACGAGTCCTGGTCCTTCGTATCTCGGCACCGTGCTCACCGCAATGGGTGTCTATTCAGCCATACCTATTGAGCTCACATGGGTCAGCTCAAATGCCGGAGGGGACATCAAACGTGCTGCTGCCATTGCGATGATGAATGGGTTTGGAAATTTAGGAGGGTAAGGAGTGTTGTTCTCCCGCACATCTCATGACATGATGGAACCATCGTAGAATATGTGCGGCCTTTATTTTCTTTGATTCGCCGCGGTTCCATGTCGGCCTTGGAACAATAATGGGTTTGCTGGGTCTCACGTGCGTCTCCTTTTAATCCTCCCTGATTGTCGTGTTCGTTGACGGCACGTTAGGATGTCGTTGTCGTTAGTTGCGATGTGGGATTTCAACAGACTCAACAAGCAGAAGGAGATGGTGTGCCGTGAACGTGGAATTACTGATGATCACAAAGAAGAATTCAAGGAAAGTGGGGACGACAGTCCCCTGTTCAGATATGCCCTCTAGTTTACAACTGGCACACGATCCTTTGTGCGCATATGCCGTCCTGACGTTTTGTGATCGTGACTTTTCCCTTACGTTTTATATCATTCACTCTCGTATTCCCTTGCTTGTCGTACTATGTGCAATCAATGGTGTATACAGTTGACTCCATACCCATCGGGAGAGGTTGCGGGTATGGGTAATGAGAAAGTCCAAAAAGCTATGGGTTACTAGGGAGTATAGGGTACATGGGGTTACAAGGGAGTCGACTGTATGTGCTTGTGTCCGCTGGGAATATATACACTGCCGAAATCTAAGTGTGCACGTGATCGTATAGCCCGCTTTCTTTCGATTCGCTGCGCTCGCGCAGACAAAACCTTCGCTCATATTTACCTGCAGCAATGTCATCTGAACTATGTCCACCGTACGCTCCTTTCTTCGGGTTCGCTGGAGTAGCTTCCGCAGTCAGTTGTCACAAAAAAGCAGTTCTTGTATCATGCCACTCACTGCCTTGTATTGACGTTGCAGATGATATTCAGCAGTACGTTCAGGCCATATACCTCTCTTCAAACTGTGCTGATTCGCCCACGTAGCTGTCGGTGCTGCCTTTGGGACCGCTAAATCCGGTATCGGTATTGCTGGTCTGGGTACATTCAAACCAGAGTTAATCATGAAGGCAAGCCCCGAACAGTCATACCTGCGGACCCTCCTGAGAATAATTCTGTTACGCTAGTCTCTGGTACCAGTTGTCATGTCTGGTATCATAGCAGTCTATGGATTAGTGGTGTCTGTGCTCATCGCGGGCTCACGTTCGTTCCCGTCAAGTCTTCCATTGTCAATGATATGCTCATTCTGGGTTCTCTGCAGTACACCCTGCAAAAGATTATCCGCTCGCTGCTGGATTCATTCACCTTGGAGCAGGCATCTCGTGCGGCTTTACTGGTATTGCCGCAGGCTATGCAATCGGTCTTGTTGGCGATTCCGTGCGTGGCGCTGACTTGTTCTCATCCAAGGTGCTGATTCCAAAATAGTGCGTCCGTGCATACGTCCATGAACAACGAATATTCGTGTCCATGGTCCTCATTCTAATCTTCGCAGAGGTACTTGGGCTGTATGGGTGAGTGGCCTGTTGAGTTTATCCAGAACTCAACCGAATCAATGCCTTGCCAGGCTAATTGTGGCACTCCTTATGAACACCCGAGTTTCGGCTCTCAGTGGTTGCTACTGAATTTATACATCGTGATATCATGCGTACACCATGTGAAGGATGATACATGATTCTAAATCAATCTCGTTCATGGAAACTATCTGAGGCACGGGACGGGGAACTCGAGCGGCTCCGGCTGTCATTTCTCCGAGAAACACGTCGCCTTCCGTTACGCTCTCGCGAACGTGAAGACTCTGAACCTGAACCCGAACTTGAACCTGAGTCAGAGTCTGACGTACTCGAATCCGACGCAGATGAGCGGCTCGATCTACGAGAACATGTTGGATAAAAGGTAACGAATTGAGAGAGGCCGGTGCTTACCTCCGAGCCTTCTTCCTTGGATGGCTGTCCAAACCAGTTGCTTTCTGTTTCTCCCTCTCCTTTTCCTTGGCTTCTAAAATCAAATTTGCTGTGCCGCTTCTGGATGACAGTGAGAGACGATCCTCAATGGCAGAAACGCTGGGACACACTTATTTTTGAATTCCTCTGGGACCTCTACTGAGGGCTTGCCATCGGCCTTGAGCTTAGCCAGTACCCTTGGATTCTCGAGCATTTCCGTTCGGGAAGGACGCGTAACATAAGGGCGTTCCGATTTACACTCAAAGGTGAAGTGACCTGTGACGACAAAATTGAACCTCTCAGTTTCACATCTGAATTCACAAAAGGTGGCACGACTTCACCAGTTTTCAGACATTTCTGGCAGACGGTCGTGTATGCCGCGCGAGGGTTGTTGTAGGACTTGCGGTGGGGCGCAAACTTGGACATTATGGACCACTTCGGTGCTCGACAAGGGGCGAGTCGGTGACATGCCGAGCGGAGTTTGGAAGTCACTCTATTCTTGTCCGTCCAGAATGATCGTCCCAGTCCCAACGGACCCATATAAAAGAGCGGTGGCTCGAGTGTATCACTACGATTAATCTTGATGGGGGGTAGAGCCTTTCTGCAAGACTTACCTCCAGACTCCATACCCAGGCTTCCTACATCGCTCTACGCGACCCTCAAAGCCCGCCTTACAGCTCTGCTCTTGACTCTCTTCGCGATCGTCGAGGTCCCTCCGGAAAAACCAGAAAAGGGGGATCATGGAGATATCGATTTCGTTGTAGCCTGTCCCCTGACTCGCGAGGCGATCACTCCAGAACAGGTGGGCCGCGTCCTTGGCGCGGTAAAGAGTATCGAACTCGACGGAAATAGGACGTCCAACTATGCCATCAACATCGATCAAGAGGATTGGTTGGTGCATTCTGCACAACCTATGCCTTCGGACCACATATATTGTCAAGTTGATGTCAAAGTGTGTGATGCCGAGGAAGAAGTGGAAAGGATGATGGTCTTTCATGGCTATGGTGATCTTGGTATCATAATCAGTGCCATTGCAAAGAGTCATGGTTTGTCAGTCAATCATAATGGGTTAAAGGTGATTGTTACACTCGCACATTACGCTCAAGAGTTCTCAGTCGAATGATCAGGTTGCGAGTCCACCTCCAGATCCTCCGGTCCATCTCACAGGTTCCCTTCGACTGATTCTTGACTTCATGGGACTATCTATGGATAGATGGATGAAGGGCTTTGAGACGGTCGAGGAGACGTTCAAGTTCGCCGTGACTTCGCGATTTTTTGACCCTTGTCGGCTACACGCTTCCTCAATGCGCTCGCGAAACAAGTCTGCCCAAGGTCGTAGCATGTACATCGACTTCCTCGCGTGGGCTCAGGACAAAACTCCAACTACGTCTACGCCAGAACCGCACCAAGACGCAGTCGAGGAGGCGCTTGTGGTATTTGGGAAAAAGTCGGAATGGGATGCGATGGCCCAAGAAAGATTCACAAGGTTATGGCTGAGGAATAATTTCAATGGAAAGCTCGTCGCAGAATGGACTGGTCTCGGCTGGAAAGGTGTAAAAGCAGTCATGGACGACGTTAGGTCTGCAGTCGGTGGGGAACGTGCACTCGTTGGGATGGAGCTGGAGCAAGTTAAAACCCTAGTATTGATATCCCAGAACTCATTGAAACTTGACGCGTAGCAGCAACGTACATTGTAGTCAACAACGGGTGAAACAAGAAACAGTCCACCCCGTCTCCACTTGACGAAGAGTGAACCAAAAAGTGACCTCCCCATGCCTACCAGATGTGCGGGATGACCCTATCCGGAACTCGTTGCATATATTCAGTGTAGTCATTTCCAATGACGTCGTCTTCCTGGGCCGCCTTCTCCTACAGATCTCGTTAGTTCTTTCGGTCAAATCCATCCAAATCGTAAATCACACCTCGATGGGCATCTTGATGGCGAATACACCAACAAGAACACCAAGGGATGCAAGAGGAACATAGGACCAATACATAACCGAGTAGAACACTTGTTGGAGAAGCATCGCACTTGTGACAATAAACGCGGGTCAAGCCTTGCCGGGTCTTCAACGCAGATCACTCACCTATACGCGGGGTGGCGGACAACAGCATAAGGGCCAGTCTGCACCATCCCGGGTTTCTCGCGGCGCTGAAATCCAGAGGAAGATCTCAATCGACATCGTTCTGAACAAACAGTGGACCTTACCCCTATCATTCGCCAACGTTCGTCAGATTGACTGAGTATACGGTCAAGAGCGATTTTCAGAGAAAAGCCGGCAGCGCAGGCCACAAGTCTGAGCGGAGTTTTCCACTCCGTTGGAACAATGTCCTCCGGAAAGGCGAACTTTAGCATCCAGGCTGGCTGCTGGAAATTGTTGAACACCACGGCGGTACAGTAGACTGCAGGTGGGAGCAGCGCGGACAGCGCTTGGATCGGAAATACGAGCTTGTCCAAGAGTGAACGGGGCGCAGATTCAGGGATAGGGATGCCACATTCCCCTTCCGCGGTGACCTTTGGCGCTCTTGACTTCCACAGAAGATATCTGAAGAAATCCGCAGTGGCAAAGACCGCTAACCCTTCGACCCCTTGAGGCGAGAGGATGAAATAATGAAGCCCAGCGATATACATGGTGGTCTGTCGCAAGTACTAGGTAGCACTCGGTGTTGGAACCCCTTTTCAGTTCTTGGCCAAAGCGCTGCATGATGAGTAATGACTATTGTCCAATCACACCTCTGAACCACTGGAAAGAAGCGGACCGCGCCAACGACCGAATTTGAGGCTAGGGATGGAATTGTAGTTCACGTTGACGTGGAGCAGTGATCCCCTCCCTCTCCCCCGAAACTAATGGAATGTGCGGTCCACAGTGGACATGGCAGGAAGAATGTAAGGCTGAGACCGCGCTGGTGCCATTCACGCCACGACCAGGCAGGAAGGAGTGTTATCCTGCTGAGGAGAGACGAGTGATATAGTACGACCGGCGACCTTCAGAATCAGCGAATGCTGCATCGACATTACTCATAAAAAACCACGGTTTCGAAGCGGGAACGCCTTAGAGTTGTGACACCTTCATTTTTGACAGGTCTAGTCTTCTAAGGTCTGACTGTGAAAAATAATAATAGGTCAATACCTTGCAACATTCATCACAAGAACAATGGCGATGAAAGGCGTCAAAGTACTACATGGCGAAGTAAATGAACCTGATGGCAATCCTCTCATATGTGACAAGACTTATGAATTCAACGTACGTCTTCCCATGCTTTTCTTCCCGGGCTCGACCAGAGCTGGTCTACGTGTTACTGGACATTGGGATGACTTTCGTGGAGTCTCGAGTAAGTGTGGGCGGCATTTGATGGCGTTGCGGCTTCACACACAGCATGATCATGACCACCGCGACAGCTGATCTGGTGGTCCTGTACCAAATTAGACCAAGTGCATCCGTCGCTCTTGAGCTTCCTAAGCTCTCATCATGTCGATTTCTGAATCCGACTCTATACCATTGTCCCCTCAGCAAGCCGACACCCTCAAGACCTTGCGCGAGCAATTGTTCGCCGAAGGCATCTTGCATGAAGGTGATTCCATTGGTACAAATGATATAACATTACTGTGAGTGTAAAGGCCCTCAGCTTGCTGATTCGTCATGCGTGAGGCAAGCTAAACATGAGCATTCGATCTATTCTAGCCGATTCTTGCGGGCACGAAAGTTCAATTTCAATGAAACGAAGAGGATGATAAAGAACTGCCAACACTGGAGGCAAACTGTGTCAGGAATCGGCATAGATGAACTGAACAATAGGATGGACCCTTTCGATGTGAGTAACAAGTATTGTGAGATACTTGTTACATTTGACCGCCTATGGTTCAAGTATCCCGGCCGCGAAGAAGTATTCAAATCGTGGTCAATGTACTTCCACAAGGTATGTTCGTCGTTTCACTATAAGCACTTTGGACTTATTTCAATGTTTTGTCACAGACAGACAAGGTCAGCGGAGCATCTTATCGATGGCAGAGCAGTTCCTTATATAGAACAGAAAGGGCGGCCCGTGAACATACAGTTCTTCGGTGGTTTAAACCTTCCGGAACTCTACAAGCACGTTACGCCAGAAAAGCTCGTGGAATCCATCATAGTGAATGCAGACGCTCTCACTCGCGAAGTTCTGCCAGCTGCTTCCCGTGCAGTAGGTCGTCACATCGGGCAATCTCTCGTCATCGTTGATCTCAAGGGCTTTGGGTAAGTCGTGTACCCTCACAAACGTGCTTTGTGGTGACACGATGTATAGCCTCACGCAATTCTGGCAAGTGAAATCCCTTGTTCAAATATCGTTCCAAATATCGCAAGACTATTACCCTGAGACGTATGTCCCTTACATTACCCTTCTTTCTTCTTCTTCATTCGCTCGTCCCGTAGGATGGGTCAACTTGCCATCATAAATGCCCCGTCTTCATTCACATTCATCTGGTCCATGGTCAAACCTTGGCTCTCCAAGGAAACAGTGGAGAAAGTCGACATTCTCGGGAAGGATTACCAAGAGGTTCTTCTGCAACTTGTTGATGCTGACAATCTTCCCGCTGTTCTTGGTGGAAATTGTACATGCTCGAACACAGGTGGCTGTGACTTGAGTAGCGCGGGTCCTTGGATGGAAGAGAGGCTCGCGAAAAGGACCACGGCGAAGGAAGGGGCCCTTTCCGCTGGACCCAGCGAATGCAGTACGCCGAATAAGACACCGTCTGAAGAGACCTCGAGTACCAGCACGTATGTTGAGGGAAACGTGGAGCCAGTAAATGTGACCAACGAGAAAGTCATCCATGAAGATTCAACGGCGGAAGCAGTGACTGCAACTCAACTGGAGGTGGCATGATATCCGAGTCGGTTTGTCTCTAGCATTCTACGTTTCGCGGGCTACCCTCCGAATTAGATATGACTCGGGTAAATCAAGTCTTATTTTATAAGTGAAGCAATTGTAGCGTTTCTCAGAAAACGTCGTCAAAAGAGGGATGAGTAAGATGTAAGGAACAGACACATGAGCAACGATAGACATGATCAGAAGATCGGTATAAAGTCCTGTATCCTGTCCCTCGCATCCTGAGCGATACATTCTGCGATCCATGTAACGTTGCGAATTTCTTGTTCCTTTAGCTTCATATAGCTATAGAACACGCCATACTGAAACTGTTGCATGAATGCTTGTTTATTCAGATGTACTTCCATCCGGAAGAATCGGTCTTCTAGTTGTGCCGCAACACCCAGATCTCCGACATCATGATTAGCCTGAGCCGATGCAGAGTTGTCGAAGAATGAGCGGTACTCGGAGATATTGTCACAGACTAGTCGGACTTGCTCGAGGTCATCTGCTTTTGCGAGGGCGTTATTCCCTTCAGGGAACAATCTACCGGTTGCAGGGAAGAGCTTGGCACGTTGTTCTTTGGTCAGCTCAGTGTCAAAGGAGTTGATAGTGATGTTGATCGTTCTTCGGTCTGCCTCGAAAGCAAGGATGGTTTGCATCACTTCAGTGGTGGGTGAACCCAGAGTGCCGACGAAGTTGTAGAAATCCTCGAGATACGCCTTGTAGACAGTGTTACGGATGATTTCAATGTTGAGGTCATCGAGGTCAGCAGCGGAGAGACAATTACGGAAATAAGGAGCTGCATTACAGTATGCATAAACACGTGGTTTATTTTCCGTGATCCTGCACTCACCTAAGGGGGTCTCCACAAGGACACTCTGGTAAAGTTCCTCGACGTTGGTGGCAACGCACAGAGCCGGCATTGTATCAAAGATGCCAAGGGGATGACAACGCTCTAAAAGTTCATGTGTATCCCTTTCATGCAAAGTTCCAGTGATCAACAGAACGACATTGTCGATCATGTAGCCGTACCTGGGTAATCATGGGGATTAGTCCCGTTTCAGGTTCGCAAAGGACGACCAACGTGATATAGTCAAGGAATCTACACAACGGTTCCACAGCATTGCTGCGGATGAAATTGAAGTGGTCGACGAGTATCTGCGTTGCTTTGTCGGAGATCGTGGTTGTCGAAAGCGGCGAAGGCTCGTTCGCGAGGAAATTCCCGTAATCGGTTGCAGATAGCTGAGTCTTCAAATCTACAGGTAAAATGAGTATTTCCGACGTCAATGTGGCGGTGTCTTCAGCGCGATACCTTCAAGACTCTCGCATTGTGTCAAGCTCGCGTAGTGGCCATGGTTTAGAATGCCAGCCTTGTAACCGCGTACAATTCCCTCCAGGAAACCGTTATTGGCCTATATGAGAAGACTTCTAGTGTGTTGGAACCTCAAGATCAGGTTGAGACGCACGTTGAAGAACAAGCCCTCCATGACCTTGCCAGAGGTTGACTGTCACGTCTTGCGATTTCACTTGTTCGGCTACTGATTCAAAGAGGAATATTGTTCCCACGAATCATTGTCAGCGGTAGATTCAATTGGCGCAGAAAAAACTACATCACAGAGTTTTGAAATGCCCCTGAGTCAGTGTCGGGATCTGGTTCGTGTTAACGAGTGCCTTTTATCGTTGTCGCAGGTTGGTTTTCTGAGACAGCCTATTAAATTTGCGTTATAAAAGTAAACCCCTCGATTTATTTACGTCGGCCCGAACGGACCGTTAATGTTTTCAAACTCCGGTTAAGTAGGACCTAATTGGCCTACACCTATAGACCAACTGCCATTTTCCCCATGGCAGATGCACTCGAGCCACGATGCTCATTCCACCATCTCATCACGCCATAGACTCTCGCGCCTACGGCAAGCTATTGTACAAAAGGTACCAAGTTCTCGCAGACGCAGTTCTGTGGTATCTCTGTAGCACACCATGATGAACCGAGACTCTGAGGAGAAATCTCCTCAAGTGGAGACCCGGCTGCGTAACACTTCGAAGTACGACTCTCCAGAAGATAGGAGACTTCGACGCAAGGTAGACGCTCGGCTGCTTCCGATACTCACACTTTTGTACTTGCTGAGCTTCCTTGACCGGTGAGCCCTCTCAAGTATCCAGTCGTACTCACTAAATATCTACTCAGGACAAATGTTGCGAATGCCAAGTAAGTATATCGACGTCTGCAACGATAATCGCTGACCTTCTATGAACTGCAGACTCGATGGTTTGATTACGGTGACTACGCATCCTGTGGTGATGATGCCGACCCTCGCTAACCATCACTCAGGACCTGGGTATGTCAGCGTCTGCATACAATACCGCGTTGGCGTTATATTTTGTCGGATACGTAATTTTCGAGATACCCGCCAATGTCTGTCAATCGAGCGAGCATATATGCTGCCGTGTACTAACCTCCATTTTTTTCTTGCATGTCTTTCTTCACAGATCATGTAATTCTATTTTTTTTAACATAATTCGATCGCTCACCTTTCGAGGGGTAGTTTAAAGCGTTTCGACCCTCGATTTTGGCTCCCATCTTTGACCCTCGTTTGGGGTATTGTTTCCATTACTCAAGGGCTTGTGACGAACCAAGCAGGCCTCTTCGGGATACGATTCCGTAGGTTTTCTATTCACTCTCGTATTTCTCGATAACATCCAGTTCCCTAGTGTTGGGCCTGACAGAAGCAGGCCTATTTCCTGGAGTCATCTACCTGTTTTCTGTATATTATCTCAGGTAAGGGAAGTACTTTCCCCCACAATGTGGTGTATTCATATCGTATCGTTTTGCACCCGCATACAGACGGGAACGCAGCCGACGAGTAGCCGTGTTCGTTGGCGGCGCAGCTCTTGCGGGAGCGTTCGGAGGTATTGCATCTTGATGTTGAAGTCCATGTATGGGTAACGAGCCTTCTCTAGGGATATTTGCCTACGCGATCGGTTTTATGAATGGTGTCGGAGGACGCAAGGGATGGCAGTGGTAGGGCCTGCTCTAGCGGTGGAAACCCACTATTGTACCCAACGTTCGACCTTTTTATTTAGGATTTTCATCCTTGAAGGTGTCCTTACAGCAACCGTATCGCTAGCTGCATATTTTGTTGTGCCAACTTGGTCCCACAAGGCTAAATTCGTGAGGTTTTGTTTTGATGATCATGTGACACAATTAACTGACACCCTGTATAGTTGAGTGAAGAGGAGCGCAGTCGCTTGATAGAAAGACTGCAAGCAGACTCGGATGCAGGCATGAAAGAGTCGTTCCAGTGGTCTTCTGTGCGATCCGCCTTTGAGGATCATCTAGTCTGGGCATATGCATTTCTGTTCCACGGCTTCTCGTTTGCACTGTATTCGTTCAGCTTCTTTTTGGTGCTTATCCTGTTACATCATCCTCTCCATATGAACATTAACTGGCTGGTAGCCCACCATCATAGCAGACCTCGGGTTTCAGGCATGGCAAGCACAGTTGTACGTGTGTCATATACATCTGACCACTAAGCTGATCGGATGGATAGGCTGACGGTGCCTCCCAACACCGTTGCGAGTCTCTCGATATGGGGAATGGTCTGGTTGTCCAGCCGGTTGAACATGCGTGCGCCGTTCATCATCATCTCCGGAGTAGTCGCGATCATCGGTAAGGAGAGCCTTGTTATATGAATACAGTGTGCAGACTAATCCACTTTCCAGGATACGTCATTCTGATCTCATCAACGAAACGTGAGCAGTAGTAACGTTTCATTATGTTTATTTTCTTACAGGCCCCTCCAGCTGGCGTGCAATACTTCAGCGTCCATCTTGTAGCAGGTCATCACGTGCACTGCTTCGGACGTCTGAAGTTTGACTGATCCTTTTCTTTTCAGCCGGAGTATTTACTGGCAATGCATTACTTATCAGGTTGGCTCGCTCACCTTGGGCGTTCTCCGACTCTTGCTTACATATAAATTTTTAGTTGGCCTGGTGAAAATGTTTCCGGGCAGACCAAACGTGCAGTCGCAGTGGCAATGCAGATCGCGATTGGCGACATTGGCGCCATTGTTGGGTGTTTGGTATATCGGCCAACTCTTAACGCACATCTCTACCTCAAACCCAACCTCATAGCCATCGGATACGTTCTCTTCGCAATTTTGATGGCCACGTATTTATGGGTGATGATGGCACGGGAGAACAAGAAACGTGATGCGGTACTCGCCAGCAGCAAGGAGGACGACTGGTTAGAGACAGATGAAGAGAGGCTCGGACTCGGTGATCGGTCAATCTATTATAGATATCAACTTTGAGGCCCAAGGGTCAACATGTCAACAGTTTACTGTGCCATCCCGCGTACTTCTGCCACTGCAAGGTAGAATAGACCTTTGGACCATTTCATATATGATACGAATCACTGAACTCACAACACATTGTCTACCAACTTCGAGAGCGAGTATCTCAAATAGGACTTCGGGGAAAGCACTTGGGATTTGAGTACGATTTCATTAACCAAACACAGGTACCAACACTAATACTGATTCCCTCCGTGGTTAAGGATGGGATGAACTTCGCTACTAAGTTTTCTCTTCCGCGATCATCCTCGGTGGCACATTGCGGTCCACAGGCAACATCACCGAATTCGCGCTGAACGGGACAACATGGCCAAACGTGATGTCAAACGACCAGTGGTCCCAAGATATCGTCAGCTTGGTCTGCAACCCCACATCTCCCGCCGCAGGCAGCTGCTTGCACGGCTCCTCTCTTATTGAGCTTGCCTTTTTGCTCAATCACATTTATTTTGACAGCTTGTCTGGTGCCGATTTGTCGACGAAAGCAGGAATCTTCTGGACTACGGCGTTGGGCATGGCGTTGGGCACAGTTCTGCGTCGTGGTCAACCATTAGTACCTCCACGCCCGGTGTGCCCGTCACATTCAACAATATCAATATCTTGCAGTTTACATCGCGCCACGGGGCCTACGTTCTCATCGCCAACATCATGGTTTCGGCCATCGTGCTAGTCGTGGTGAAATTACGCATGGCGAGCCGTCTTGGTTGCGGACTTCATCAATGCCACCCGGCTATTGCTGGACCGGCTGCCAATAACCCAGAGTTGTTAAGGTAGGCCGCATGCAAAGTCATCCCATCTTGGTGTGACATTCATTTGTCCGCGTGATAAAACGAAAGAAAATCAAATCTAATTCTAATACTACTTGTAAAAACAAGTCTCGACCGCTATTAATTAGTTAATACAGTGTCCTGGATTTATGTGGCCTTCATTTCCTGCAAACAGTGGTGCCCGAGTTGATTTTGGAAAAGAAGTGATAGGTTGGCTGCAAAGACAGACGGAGTTCGGTGAATGAATTCAATATATCTTCTTACTTCGTGACCTGTCAGCCCATCCTTGTTGAACGTCGCTGACCTTGATTTTATTAACACCGCATGGACGGCACTAAACGGCAACGGCAATTACCAGGTTGCTAACTCCATTGTCACGAGTGTCACAGTTGCCACAGTTGAGATGATTTTGCATGCGGCCTACCTTATTTTTGGATACCGCTGTGGACACGCTTGCGAATCCATACATATTGGTGAGAGAGGACAGCGAATTCCTGCTCGCAGAGCAAGCATCGTCGGAGGAGACGAGGAAGCGGGAAACCGGCCGATGATACCAGCGACATTGCTTGAAGATGTCCATGGAGACATACCCGATCACTCTTGTACGTTAGCCACATTTCAAGTCGATCATGGCGAGTGTTCCGATTAAGACTTCAAGTATGTGCATCAAAGTATTTTAGACCTGAGTACGATTTGATTAACCAAACGTAGGTGCGGTTGGTTCCCACTACTGATGCCCTCCGTACCCAGGTAGCATGAGATTCGATCTGACGGATTATACATAACCCGGACAGGCAGTGCTGCGGAGTGACTTATGCCTGGCGTTGGTCATGGCATTGCCTCTCACCCTTATGTTTAAATTTGTATCATTATTTATGCCAGGTTCTGACCAGCAATTTTTTCCATATCCCTCAGACGTTGTCGGCACGCTGTTACTCTGCAGAAATTCTTCTACTGACAGGTGCGTTATTTGCAACGTATCGGAGCTGATCACTGCCGTTCTCAATGTTGACTTGGATTTCTTATCATAGTATCCCCCCTCCTCTCCACCCCCTCAGCATGGATGGGAGCGACTTTGCACAATCGTTGTTAGGGAAGAAGTCCACTGCAGCCAAGTCAGGCTGGTTTGCCGATGCTGCAGATTTCTTCATCCTATTGTGTTCTTTCCTCCTAACAACGGCATCCATCGTCCTTGTCGCCCTCATGTTCCATACACAAGTAGCTCCCAGAGTGGACTCTGTACCTGGCGAGACTTTGTCAATCCTTCAACGGGTGATATCAGCCCTTTCGATCAACATCACGTCGGCCGTGATAACAGTGACCGGAAAGCGATACGTACTCTTCAAATTCGCTCGCCGAGGAGGGATCCGCAGCCGAAGAGTCGTTGTATACAGTCGTCCATCCATTGGTAACCTTGCCTATTACTTGGTGTGGCATGGCCTCGAGCTTCCTTTGCTCGCTTTGTCGGCCGTCTGGGCACTGGGATTGGCGACCGGGTTGACCGTGAACGACGCGTGGGCGATGGCGCCTGTTGTGATGTCGATGCGGCTCTGCTAATTCCCGTTGGCCCCTCAAACGCCCCGGTGGCCCCAGCATCACTCTTCGTTATGGCGTCTGGGCAATTGAGCTATGTCATGGCATCGGTGTGTTCGGGGGTGGCTGGTAACGTCGGTCTCATCAACATCACCGGTGGCGCACAGATTGCTTCGGGGGGTCGAATGGGGGTCCTCGTTTACCCTCCTCTCGGTTTCTCCTTATCCACATCACTGAATGGTTTCAACTTGTCCATGGAGCCACTTTCCTCCGTCCCACCCGCAATGTCTCACCTGTGTTAATAGCGCAGGATATGGTTTCGGTAGTGACCAACTATGGTATGAAGTCGTTAATCCTACTTCATTGTAGACCACACATCTATGATCTGCACAACGATAACATTTATTAGGATGAATCTAGCAAAGGAAATTATGACAATGAAAGAGTACAGTTAAAGTTGCGTATGTATGCACATGCTTCTACTTCACGTGTCCGTAAGCTCAGGTGGTTATGCGACGCCGCTTTGAGACGCGTACGTTTTGATATTCGTCGTCGTCGTCATCGTCACTGTAATCCTCCTCCGCAACGTCAGAACCATAAAGCTGCTTACGTTTGTCAAGGTCGATTTTGCGAAGAGAACGGAGGTGGACGATGAGAGACTTGTGGAACTCCGTCTTCAGGGAATGAATGATTCAGGTCCTTGACGCATACCAGCGAAAATGACCCTCACCTTCATGACTCGCCGTTTACCATCCATGCTCCTGTCTTGTCGTCTCCGTCTCTCTTTGTACTACATGACTGTGATCAGCACGCCGACTACAACCTCAAGATTTGGTAGATTACCTTCCGCTGCTCATCCACAAGAAGGGCGGACAACTGTTTGATCCATCGTTGAAGGTTCGACTCTACCTTCCGCTTCTTCGCCTGCATGCTTAAAAGGACCATCATTGCGTTCTCCCCATCGTCCTCTACGATCGCATCATCGTCGGAATCCGGGACGATATAGGATGTAACCGTCGCAGCTGCAGACCTTCTGGGTCGTCTCCGAGATGTTCGGGGAGAAGTGCTTGCCTGCGAAGGAGTTGAGGGCTCCACGTGGTATGTTGAGCGGGACAGGGTCGGGGGACTGGTTTCCTTTTTGATATCATTCGGCTTTAAACGCGATTTGCAAGAGCGCTTGGGGTCTGAAGGAGGAGCTTGTTTCGAGAGATAGTCTTCTTCACTGAAAAAGAACTCGGCTCCGAACTCGATTTCATGATAGAGACACCAATTCTATCAATAGAGCTCAAGGCCAAAATCAAAACGTTACGAACAGGGATACTCACGGGTGCTCGACCTAGATGCGCGAGCAGCTTGAAGTGTTTGAGAGTAATAGGGACATGGGTCGACGTGGCTGTATAACCTACACCGGCCGACGAAAGATAGAGATGAAGAAGCTAGAAGCAGACTGTCAGAATACAACTCATAGAGATCAACACTGAACGTACCGTAGTATTATTGTTAATTACAGCATGGGTCATGAATACCGCCATCATAGGACTGCGTGGGTCGTAATGTTCCTTGGCCCACCTACCAACCGGTAGAGACTCTGGTGATACATTAATACTGCCCACCTGAAGAGGTGGGGGGTACTCACCGATGGGAAAGTCCAACTTTCCGTTCACATCAGCACCATAAATGCTATAGTAGTAGGACCGTCTACGAGATCGAGTGGGGGCCATCTCGTCTTGACGGATCATGGCAGATAACGTATCCTGTCCTATGGCGCCCTGCGGACGATTCAACACAAGAACACCAGCATATAATTGGGAATCACAAACCAAATCAGGTCCATCGCCCATAGCAGGCGTTTCTTCCGGTTCCTCGAGGACAAATCCACGAGGGTCCTCCTCCTGACCTTCCATTTCGGCATCATTGGCTTCTGTTGATTCACCGGCGAGAGAAGTAGAAGCCGCTGGAGTTTGATTCGACGACCCGCTTGAATTGGCTCGGATCATCTTCAAATTACTAAAGTCTCGACACAGCGCTGCTTCATAGGCAGCACATGCCTTTTCGTCTTCCACTGGAGGAAGGTCATCCAGTGAAAGCGAATATCGCCTTACAGCAGCATCTGCAAGAGCAGCATGAAGAGAATGGCATTCCGCAAGCTTACGCAGAGTCTTGCCCTAAGAGGAGTGAGTTGACGGAATATACGAAAGGATGTCCTTACCTTGCTCCCGATCTCCAAACATTTGATCGCACCCTCTTGCACGAGGTCCTTAATGTCTTTCACACTCATTCCCATCTCTTCTTTCGCATACTCGAGCAAAAGAGCATGCTTCTCCACGAAAGGGTTGATCATAATATTAAACAAGTCCTCCTTCGTCAGCGGCAACAGACCGATTGCTTCCAATTTGCCTTCGAATGATGTAAGGGCTTCAGGCATGGCAGAGAGCCCCCACGTGCCGTCAGACAGATACACGGTTAATAGCATAACAACTCGGACCATTGGGTCAGTACTGGGGAAATCGGTGTAGAGTTGACGCAAGACATTAATGGTGTATGTGGATGTGATCGAACGCGATTTCACGAAAAGCTAGAACGGAAAGTATGAATATGCGCCCCAGAATCTCACTTCATAGCCTCACCTTCATCAACTCGGTAACAGCGGGACTGATGACGATAAGGGACCGGACGAGGGGAATCGATCAAGTGACTTACCCAAGTTTGAACAACAGCTCTCCCGAACGATCAAGTGCCTTGATGGCTCGATATGCCGACTCGTTGCTCTTGGCCTCCATACATATTTCTGCCGCCACTGTACGACTCAAAAACATCCTGCCCCGCTCAAACATATGAATATCATGTTCCATACAGAGTGAATGGAAAGCCACCTTGGATCTAGGCGTTTCAGCTCTCGAACATTCCGGACGATATCATCAGTCCGATCTCCGTTGTTGAGCGCTTGTTTTTCGAACATCTTACGGAAGACGAAGTCACGGTACTAATTTACCCACAGTGAGAAATTGACGAATTACGAAAAGTTGTCAAATACCTTTGGATCCATCCGGAATCCGTTGGCCTCCGCATGTGGTAGTAGCCTGGGTTCGATGGCAAGTGCAATCGGCAGTTGAGCCATCAAAGGATCCTTGATAGTCATCATATGAGGGAACAGAAAGACGAGGAATCGAGTCGCACACCTTCATACTGAATGGGATGAACTGGACGGAGTCACAAACCAAACGATTCTACAAGAAGGAAAGCGCACCTTGTACTTGTCCAAAATCTCGCGCACGTCTTCCCACTTTGTGCTCTTCAAATCCTGGGGGAGCCTGCTCTCCTTGAGAAAAGAATGGAAAATGTAACCGTCGTCTTCGTTCTTTCCGAGTGGTATTTCATCGAACAGCGCAGAAGTGACTTTCATGAAATGCGTGAACACGGGAAGAGGTATCGACCTGACCCATGGTGTCTTGATGAAGTGACTTGCAGAACGGAAGTAGTGGTGAATGGCAACCTGTATAATGTAGCGAGATACATAGGCGCCACTTGATACCAGGACCTGATATGGGGCGCATACATTCAGCGGAGGACACGGTACCCAAGTGGTGAACAGACGTACGTCGATGACTTGTTCATTAAGAACTCTGCCTCTGCCTAGAGCCCAAAACATGGCATCCATGTGACCGTATCGATGGAGAAAGTAGTGGGCGCGGACATAGGGATCCCTGGAGACCCGGAGGAAGCGTTTCGAGGTGAGTGTGAGGGCGGTGGGGTCGTTAAGTTCGTAGATGATGAGATGGATGATATCATCTAGGCCAGTACTGAGAAGATGGGTAATAACTCACACCACCGGGAAAACATACCACATAGACGCTCCATAGGTGGAGGAAGACGGTGTGTGCGATGGAGCAAAACGGCAAGAAAAATCGGGGACGTAGGCCTGGGGACGGCGGGGGAGGAGGATATGGAGGATGAACGTGGCAGGGGAGAGCGCACTTTGTTTGGGAGGGTGGTGGTCTGGTGTCAAGCGGTTGTGCAGGCCACTCGAAGCTACGACTATCGGACTTCTAAATTTGAGTACTTCGCCCACATCCTTGGCGGACCCCGCAGACTCGCAGCCACGACGACTTTTCAGGGATGCGGGGGAGAACAGAATGGAATGGAAAAGAACGAGGAGCGTGCAAGCGTCCGAACTCGTTCCGCTTCCCAAACAACGTCCAGTTACAGGAGATGGCCAACCAGATCACCATGCCGGCATACACTCAGAAAGTCCCCTTATAGTAACACCTCCAAACCCGCCAGGCTAACTTCCAATCCCGGACCTGCAATCTGCTATCATAAACGTCGAAATTCGCCTCCTCCAACCGACTCAGCATAGACACGACCGGAATCTGCAGACGGTGAGCGCACGTAGCATCGTACTGGAATCAACACACAGCAGCAGCAAACACTGGCATCGCCTCTTCCCGCACCTTGCCCCCAGTCTCCTGGAACATGCTGCGTGCAATCAGCAGGTTGTCGTTGGCGATCGTGGCAAACTCAAACACTGCGTCCTCCAGTGCCTTGCTAGTCTTTCCCTTGGTGAGCACCTCTTGCTGGTTGACACCGTGCTTGGCCGTGATCTCAGCCGGAATGACTATCATTCCCTTGGACGCATGGAACGGAAAGGCACGCAGCAGCGTAGTGAACGACTGGGCTACACCGAGATGAGACGCGGCGTGGGACAGCGTTGCGGACGGCAGGTTCAACAGCGAGAGCAGAAGGTAAAGAAAGGTCGAGGCAGTAGATTCGGCATGCGAGGTCATCGACTCCACGGTCAGATACGATTGAGCGTGCAGCTCTTGTTCCTATGAGATCAATTTTGAGAAAGTAAAACCGAGTCTGTTGCATGAACCGACCCTGGCTTCGATGATCCTCTGAAAGTGGTATGGCGCCAGACGGCTGTTCTGTGTGGCTTCATAGAGTCCAAGCGCAATCGGGTGCCGCGGAGGCTTGTTCTGCAAGGACGTTGATAAAATCCGAATACACCCAAAGCATGACTTACAGCAAAGATGTCTTTCACCGCGTCTCTCCAAAACATAAGCCGGGCCTGTCCAAGGGTTGTTTGTGAAACAGCTTCTTTTGTCATGGACAGCTCAATCTAGTATAGCAAGTTAGTAACTCGGTAGTCCCGCATGAGAGTACGCACGTAAAAGGCTCTCAAAGCGTAAAATGCACTCTGGTGTCGCCGAGGGTAGAACTGCGCTGTGAGGTATCCTTCATAGTCGTGTTTTCGAACGAGAGCCTTGCAATATTCGGTTGGATTCGACGTCCCAGCGTCCGAACGAGCCTTGGCACTCGCAAAAAAGTCTCGAGTCGCTGTGGCATGGTATCGCTGCCACGGACGGACTGGCCCACGACACGTTCTAAACGTGATCATAACAAAGTCAGCTGGCTCGAATTCGGTCCCTCAGCCGGCGGTGTCGAGGGGATCGATCAAGGACCCGAGACCCCTCCGCTGAGTTCTCTCGGTCATCATCATGTCCTCGAGAAAATCTGGACTACAAAGGGAGGTCCTCGCTCTGTACAGACGGCGAGTACTATCCCTGTCTTGTCGTTTCTCTAACTCATACTTCCACCCAGTGCACTTCGTATGGTACGAACGAAACCACCGCAAGCCCAACCCAAGTTCTCCCTCTACGTTCGCTACACATTTCACACTCAGGCATCCTCAGTATCCCCTCGCAATGTCGCTGCAATCGAGCACCTTCTCAGGCGTGGGCGGCGACAGATAGAGATGTATGAAAGCCCCTCCATCAAGGACTGTCAGATCTCGCAGGCCATGGTGGATTGGGAGCAAGCCCGTGGACGCGCATCTGGTAGACAAGGCTGTATTAAATATATCTAATGTGATTGCACGTCAAAGTGAACAAGGTCACACAGTGCTTGATGGTGACGCCCCCTTGCGTCGAGCCGCCGTTCTTTCCCTCCGCGTCATGCGACGAGCCGGATTTGGGGGTTCTGGGACCTTCAACAGCTCCGCCTGCGAAATGGCTCCCTCCTGGCATAATTTCTCATAGTGCAGCCGCCGTTCATTGAGGACAAACTTTAGCCGTGCCATCGACTTGCGACACTGAACACGACGGGTATGAGTCAAAAGTGCAAAAGAGCGGTCGAGGGAGCGACCGACCATTCGATCCATGGTCGGGGCAGCGAGGGCCTCGGAATTTTGGATCCCCATTCTCCGTGCCTCCTCTCGTTGCGTCGCGAGCAGGTTACGTTCGCGCAAGAGAACATACCAGAGAGTATGCAAGTCCCTGAAACTCTTCCGCCTGAGCTCGGCAGCATGCCACGGCCGTCCTACCAAACCAGAGAGAAATCAGTCTCCACGAGCAACATGAACTCGGCCAAGACGAAGACGTACCAGATTCGGTGAGCGACTCTCTAGCCTCAATCGCTTCGTGTTTTACCGCGCCATCCACCTCCTTTTTCCGGAAAAAAGCCCAAAGGCCATGGTTCGGGTCAACAATGATACCTAGATGGGGTCGCTTTTGAAATTTCGTGGCTAAGCTCGATGCCGGGGTAGCGGGATGGGAGTGTGGCTGCAGGGTGGCTGGCGTTGAGTTCCATCGTACCCCGTGGAAAACACGTAGTACATGCAAAGGACGCGCAGGTTGGAGGATACAGGACATGGGCGAGCAAAAGTAATCGACTCGGCTAAACGCGCAAAGCCAATGACTGTTTTGCACTGCCACAGCCTATCATTCCTACATCATCAAGGCAAGTTGGTGGGCCTTATAGGTGTACGTCCGATTTAAAAAAATCGTAGGAAGGTCCTCGAATACAACGTTAAGCCCTGAGCAGCTCTTGTCGGCTACCTATAGTATAGTCTTATAGTGTAGTGATTAGCATCTCCACGATGGTATCATTACGAGGTTCGATCGAATGGGTTCCCCCAGTGTCTCCGCAGAGTAAACCTTCCCCCTCCAATTTCTATGTACGGGTCTGCAAGCGCATCCAGTCGTCTTCAAGGATGCGTTGAACAATTCTGGCTTCTTCAGTGAGTCCAAGAGCAACCGCGTCGAGTTGATAAAATCAGGCCCCAGATGGCTAGCCAAGCACAGTCTCACCACGGTGATCAGCATGATGATCGAGACGACGATGTTGAGAATGAGAATGAGAATGTAGATCCCATAACGCGACGTGAAATCGATAATTATACAGCATGGCCGGAACACGAAACGCGTTGTTTGTAATATTTGAGAACATCGTGGAACTGTGAGCGCCAAGCGCCATGCTCATGGCCATACTCCAGGGCCGATATTGGTCATTAATGGGGCCACGGAAGTCGGTGTTTAGTTGGCTTGTGAAGTCCAAGAATGACGAACCACAGCAAACACCAACAGATGGACAGGTGGTGCTGCAAATTAAGCTGGTGATGTCTTGAGCCCACTGACTGCCTATTGGCCCATGATGCATGATGTCCCATTTAGTGTAAACTCTGTAGCTGCCTGAAGAGGACAGCGTCCCGCCCATGATGATCGCAGTAGCATTGAGCCGAAATACCGAATTAAAGTCAGACGAGTTGACAACGATGGATATTGTCTGGTCATCAGAACCATCAGACCATAACTCGAAACCGACGGTGGTACTATGCATGCAAGTATGATTCCGAGCGGTGGATGGGACTGAAGAGAGCTGTTCTGTGAAAAGATTAAAGCCGAGAGGGAAAAGCCAGCGTTTTGGATCGATACGGGAGAGGAGGGTAGTAGATGGTCCCCACTTGGATGATCTATCGCCATATTAGCATTAGTGATGTTGATGAGCCCGACTGTGCTGGCTAATCCGAAACACAGTGACGATGTGACGAAAGCTAATTGTCCAGCGGCTGGGATGAGTCATGAAGAATTCGGAGTCGCTAGATTGAATGGACCAAAGGGCACTGCAGTATTTATTGCGACCCATCTCCCAGCTGTCATTCGTCAAACCGGTAACCAACGCCAACGCCAAAATGGCCGACAGGCCAAGCAACGGCAACTCTGCGCCGTGTAATACCAAATAGGTGGCAAGGTTCCCGATTAAAGGGTTGCTACAGACGGCGACTCTTCGGCTACGCAGACTTCCTCTCGCGAGTTTGTAGAGC